>VUQI01037236.1:2321-20944 GCA_015106735.1 Paratilapia polleni
AAAAAAAAAAAAAAAATTCAAAAAATAGTCAAGTAGTCAGAAATATCCTCCTCATTTGACACGTTCATTTCAGAGTGGCACAGAAGTCCAGGTATGAACCTCCCGTGCATCCCCAGACACGTCTGTGTTGCAAGTGTGTTGCAAATTCAATTTATTACCAATCTCATAATAATGATATTCATTTAAGGCATCAACAGGGAAATGAGATTTAAAAAAAAAAAAAAAAAAAACCTTGACTGGCAAGTTATCGCTGCTCACTTTGACCATCGTCAGTCCCTAACATCATCGTCCATCGGCTCAACCCTAGGGCAAATATGACCTTATTGTGATCCAGCACTGGAGTCTCCTTGGAAGGTGTCTTATCCCTTTCAGCTTTGGCTTGGTTTACGCAGACGATGGGCGTATCTCCACACTGACTTCTTAAGTAGAGCCTGTTTCTGTAGCTCCAGTGGTTTCAGTAGTAGAGTAACCAAACAAAATCCTGGAACACGTTGAATTGATCTTAGCAGGGTTTATAGTTTAAAGATGACCCAGCTACCTGTTGTGATGTGATCTCTGCTCTGACAGCTGCAAACACAGATACAGAACACTGGCTGCAGTGAATCCACTTGAAAATACTGGAAAAGGAGTTGTACTGCAAAAATGTAAAAAAAAACAAAAAACATAAATACATATGAGGATATAAATTTAATGAATTTCTATTTATTTTTAAATTAACTGTCAATACATAACATCAGGAAAAAAGTTACATTAAAATCTATATATTTTTATGTTAGTCACCTGATTTATGTGTTTGCACTCCTTTTAATTCAGCTCAGTGTGAGAGTCTTTGAGAGCAAACTGCTGTCATCTACGGTTGTGTTAGTTTCTTCTTTCTCTTCTCTCAGTTTTACTTTGTGTGCACATCCACGCATTATAACCATAATATTAACTGAATTGTCGACATCTTCTTAAAGAGATAAAATAAAAGCTTTCCAGCAAGTGAACCTAACAAAACGGAGAGAGAGAGCTTTTCAGCAGTCATCAAATCAATTTGACCACAGTTCACATTTAAGTCATAAACTACTGCAAACATACAAGCAAACTCTGTTGCTGTATCAGATATAAATATGCCTCTTAACTCTTGAGCCTTTGCTATCATCTTCCTCCATGCTATGTTAGTTCTCCCACTAGCAACCAGTGTGCTGCTGCTGATGCGTGGTATAGTAAACCATATACTATAAATGAAAGATTGATGTAATTTTGAAGCCAATGCATAATGCACCCACTGGGAGCAAGGCAGAATCTGAATCTCATAATAATGGTTATATTATTCACAGGCATCAGTGGGGTTATTAGCTATAAATCACCCTGATTGGTGAGCTGTGTCTGAATATTTTGACCATCGGTGAGCCCTGACATAATCTTCTTCAGCACAGCCACCTTTTTAGAAAAATTAAAAATTCCTTTATGCCATCAATATCATTAATTATCAGTTAACATTAAATGGTTTACATATTCAACTTAAAGCATTTTATCAGATTTTGTCTCTTATTTTTTGTGATGGCAGGATATGAATGTTTTTTTTCTATATTAGAAAAATACAGCCCATTTACAGAAGTGTCAAGTGTTGCATCTTTTCCACAGATTAGCTTTTTGTTTGTTTGTTTTTGAGAATTATGACAGTAATTTTGTGATCATAAAAAAGGTGGAGTGAAGTTCACAGTCATAGGCTGATGCTCTGGTGGGCATCCAATGAATGGATGTGCTGAGTTTCCCCTCTCCCCCTGTCTGTTTCTGTCTGAGTATTTCTGAAAAGAACAAACCTGTGTGAAAGTAAAGTTTGTGCTCTGTGAGGTGTGGCTGTTGTAAGCGGTGCAAGAGGAATGTGTGGTGAAGTCATTTTCTTGAGTCCAGTGTCTGCACTTCTGTTGCAGATCAAACCTGCAGCCATTTCACAGGTTGTAATATAGTCAGTCGTTACTGTGTTGGCACAGTTGCCACTAACAACAGCACCAGAGGCAAAGGAGATGCTGTGCTGGTACTGATTAACCATGAACCCATGTTCCTTTGCACACATAGCAGTCTCACTGGGACAATGCAAATGCAGAATTCATTACTTTGCCTTGAGTCCTGGTTCGAGATCCAAATCACTGTTGGACAATAATTTTTTTTTCTCTTTTACTTTAGAGCTGTGACCGTCACCAGCTTCCACACACAAAACTATGTGTTCGCTAAAATCATTTAAATTAGGCAGTATTTGTCCTGGTTTGCTTCACTCTTTCTTCATTCCCTGCATCAGCCTCCATCACTCACATCCATCTGTCTGACTATTTTCCTCCTCTTCCCTCTCTTATTGCTTACATTTTTGTCATATTTCTTCCTGCCTTTTCTTCTTTGAGTACATTCGTCTGGCTGAAAGACAGCTGGAACACAGCAGCACTTGTATCAACCATAAATGACAACTTCATATTTACACACACATGTGCGCTGAGCTCTGATTCAGAACTCTAGCCTGTGCCCCCACTGACAGAGAGGAAGCAGATATGATGCAATGTTATCCTGTTCATACATAATTTGTTGCATAATTTCATGATGCAACAAGCAGAATTATCTTAGCTGGCTTAGCAACTCAAGGAAAACTGTTAAAATTGTTCACCTTCAACAGTGACACACTTGACATCAAAGTCAGAAGGGGTGGGTTCAGAATACAATTGTCTCTTCATTTCCCCGTCAGTGACGTATGTTTAATGCTTGTTCATATATTTTTTTGGTACCAACCGAGTTTCCATATCACACGGAAGAATTGGGCAATTAATTGGATTTTAATCTCAATGGCTTTAAACAATTATGAAAATGATAACTGAGAGGGATACAATAGCTACTTTTGTGCGTACATTTTGGCTATGAAGCTCTTGTTTAGTCTTTTACTATAAATGGTGGCACACAACCGAGGTGTTAGCTGTAGGCTCTTCATTGGTCTCCTTATAGCTACCATGCAGGTCACCTGAGGCACAAGTCCACTGGAACCTTGGCCTCTCTTCCCCCCTGGTCTGTCCACCACACCTGCAAATCTGGGGCTAACACCCTACCACAATGACCCCCCACCACCTTCACCTCTTTTTTCACCATTTATTTATTCATTTGAATTTAATTTTATTTTTATTTGAATTTTCATTTTATTTTTAAAATCAGGAAATCCCCAGTAAAAGTTCAACAAATGCATTTTGGCTGCATTGATCATTAGTTATGTTAAATAAAAACTGAACCGAATCAAATTACAATTAAATAAGATTACAATTATGGACCAAAATAATCTTGATTTTCATTTTTACCATAATCAAGCTACCCAATCACAAAATATTGAAACTCAAGTTTCAATTAAAATTGAATTTTACATTTTAGCTGAAATATGCAGCACTTTGCATCCTGCATAGCATTGCACTCACACAGGGTCATATTAGTTTGGCAAGTGTGGCAAACGTTAGCAGTGCTGGCAGCAGCAGTCTTTTCTTGCAGGTGTGTGGACATTAACCTGCAAGAAAAGACTGCTGCTGCCAACAAAATTTTGCGTTTCTCCAGTCTAGTGGTTATATGCCACTTTATTCTGACACAGCCTACATGCAACTGTTCATTTTTTACATCAAAATACTGCAGGGCTATGCTGCTTCATGTGGCTGTCTTACTTTTTACCTTACTTGTTTATAATTTCTTGTCACTCAGAAAGGGTTGCTGCCATCTTAACAGTTAACTGTTGTTGTATAAAACTTGAATAATTAATTTAATGTGCAGACTTGAGTACCAGGTACTGTGATAGGTTAGAGTTGAAAAAGTAAATGGCCTTGTAGTGATGGACCATTTGGGGTAATTATTTTATTACCTGACTCAGTTTTTGGCTTCAAAGGATTTTGGTCAAAGTAGCATCCAAATAATTAACATCTGATAATAAACAAGGCATACCAAAAAATCTAAAGTGAATTTGCATTATGACCACTAGACTCTTAAAGACTAAAAAATACACATTGATATGAAGTCATTCAAAGTTATGTGAATCAAATGGCATCTTGTATTTTCTGTCTACTTGCATGTGTCAAATGTCTATAGTAAACAGGCTCTTCTAGTGGCAAGGAAAGCTCAACAACTGAGAAGGAAGAGAAGAATATAAAAAAACCCCCAAAACCTGCTGACCTGTTAAAATCTGTACTTGACTGTTGACTGCGACACACTTGTACTTCTGCTGTGGTCAGGCTGAACCCACAAACACAGACGGCAACAAAAAACCCTATGTTTAATCCTTCATTCTGCATGGTGCTTTGTGCCGTGCTGCATTACGTTTCACTTGCAAGCCCATGCCGTGATTTTGCAGCACTTCCTCAGCTCATTGAATCAACAGTAAAGTCACCCTGGGTGCCTAAGAGTTTTTAAATCGTGTTTTGGATCATTGGGCATCTTTTGCTGCCAGAGAAACGATACAATTTATTTTAGTTTTTTTTAATAGAATTCATTTTAGGATTCGTTTTAAAATTCTCATACTTATATACAGAGCAATGGACAAGCTCCAGACTATTTATCTCAATTTCTTCATAAACACGTGGCTGCTCGCAGTCTTCATTCGCAGGCTCAAAAATTATTCGATGTCTTTTGTACAAGATTGAAGACTAGCGGGGACAGAGCCTTTCAGTCTGTGGCACTACGACTTTGGAACAGTCTACCACTCCACCTCCGTTTAGCCGACTCTGTGGACTTATCTTGTTGTACAGTGCTTTGTCACTTTATGTCTGTAGAAAGTGCTCTATAAATAAACTTTACTTACTTGCTATTTTGCTTTGTGGGGTTGAGCTTCAATGAAATCATGAGGCTGCAGGTGAGCTGCTCTGGTGACGAGCACAGCTGTCTGTTCACAAGCTATCTGTCATGTGGGAGGCACAGTTCCACTTATTTAACCTGTGTGATGCACTAACAACCACTGACAACTTTTTTTTTTCTTTTTTAATAGAGAGAGAGAGAGACCCTCAGCATTAGCTAAGCTGAAAGCTTGCTTTCAGCCCCATGTGGTGACAGATGTGATAGATTGTAGATTGGTGTGTGTTACATTAAAGTGTGGCTAGGATCTCCATGGGACATGACAAAAGATTAATGTTGGCCCAAATGCAATACAGCAGGAGCAGGAGTCTGGAGGGAGCTGTGAGGTGGAGGAGGAAGAGAAAAGAAGCTTGTGAAAAGCTGGTTTTACTTCCTTCTAAGGGTTATGTCTTTCTGTTGTTTGTTGAATTATGCTTGCTTTTGTTATCCTTGTTGACTTTCAAACTTTTTTTAACCTCTTTCTAAAAGCACCTTTTTATTGCTTGTATGTGAGATAATCTTCATTGTGGTTGAGTTAAAAGCTCCAGAGCTTTAATTTTCCTGGTTTTAGCCACTAAACTAAACCGTTTAGGGCTTTATGTAATACCATACCCATCACTGGATTTCAAAGGTCTCAAGAGGCAACAGAATTCCTATCATTTTCTTTTGGTTGAATGATCTAATTACCTTCACAGCAGATATCATGTTGAGGAAGACTAGAATCTGTTTGACCTTTAAAAAATAAAATAAAATTACATAACCTGATTAGAAAAACTTTTTATTGTTCTTCAGCAGTCCATGTACTGGTGCACTTCAGGTACACTGGGCATTAAATTCATGAATATGGCTTTTTCCTGCTTTTGTGTTGGCCCTACGCAGGCTGTAGGACCAGTGCTGTTTACTGTCACCAGGGGGAAGGGTCACAAACAATTGATCTGTAAGCTACTCGTTCTTGGTTGTTCAGCCAGCTGCGGAGAAGAGCAAAGTTATGCAAAGAGCTGAAGTGAAACTGAGTGTTAAAAACAATGGAAAGTGTCCACTGCAGCCACTCTCTGTACTTTTCATGTTTTCTTGTTTTTGATGATCTTTGATGTTTTTTCACACTTCTCCTGTTCATGGTGAACTCCGCTGTCTCTCCCTTTCCTGTTCCAATCAGCATTAATACTGGACAGTTTGAACAAGTGCAGGCTGTGGAGCAGGCTGCAGTATTGTCATAAAGTTTACAGTAATGGACTGACTTGACCTGGTCCAGTTCAGGCTGTAGTATTCGTGGTAACGGTAAGGTTAGGTTAAGGGTAACGGTAATCAATGTGAATTTAAGCTGATGATGTTCTTTAGTATCACTTGCTAAATTTCACTATACAATGGCTGCAGATGGCTAAATCCACAGAGAGCAGTGAAGAGTTAACCCACACACTTAAGCTTTTGGCTTTGAGAGCCAAAGAGTCTTACTTTTTTTTTTGTGTAGAAGTAGAAGTTACCAGAAGTTTATGTGCTGTGTAGAGCTCAACTGACTAATTAGTTGGTTAAGGGAAATTAAAGGAATGCTATTTCTAAAACTGATTAATTATTGAAGTCTGAACCAAGGAAAAAAGATAATCCAAATTGTGGTTGTTTCAGGCTTTCTAATGAAAATGACTGCATAGTTGGCTTTTAAAGACATGCCCATTTATACTGAGCAAATAATTATTAATCAATATTGAACATAAATGTGCTTTGCTACGCTGCAGTGTTTGATGTGATGACCCCTGTCCCATACTCTCAGCCTTATCATCTATATGCTGTAAGAAAAAAAGAAAAAGATCAGGCCTTGTGTAGCTGAAGCTTATATGCTACAAATTACCTTAAGTGGGGTCAGTTGTATGTATGTATGAGCCTGGACCTCAGGAGTAGATGTTCTGTACCAGATTTCCCTTTGCAAACAGTGACCATGTCAGTGCATTGGAGTGTGTAGACTTTGAAGTTGACAGGCGGGTGGGTTTGCTTGTTCCTCTCTGTTGATGAGGAAGGTGGAACTAACTGGCTGCATTAATGACTGAACATACACATCACAGTTGGAAGTGTGCAGCTCTTCTTATCTGTGTTTATTTTCCCAGTGTCAGTCCTCTGCTGTTATACTTGGAGATGTACAGTGTGTGTTTATAGCAGCAGACTTGTAAAGCTGACTCTGTGATAGTGTGTGTATGTCTGAAGTGGCAGCTGTGATACATCTCACACACACACACACACACACACACTGACCTCTTTGCTGTCTTCTGTGTTAATATGTTCCATTTTCAGTCTGTACAAGAAGCTTGTATCAGCAGATTGCTTGTAATCACACACTTCCTCAGCAGATTGTCTGTCTGCCACCTGCTGGTTACATTTGGAGCTGCAGCAAGCAGAGTGAGGGTGACAATAAAGTCAAATGTATTCAGTCAGTGCTGCAGCGCCCTGCATATATTACACTGAGATTCCTCCCCCACAAGACATCCAGTTATTAATTGTACGGACTTGGTTGTAGCAACTCAAGCTGTCTATCAACAATGGTGCAACTTAACCAGGAGTCAGGAAGAATTGTGCTCTCATTGCATGTTTAAATGAGATGGGCAGGCAGAAACAAGGGACTGTGATTATACTGTTAGATTGTTTTCTTTATCTTCTGTGGAATCTTCTGCATCTGCTGCTTCTTTCTTCTACTTCATTTATCTTCCCACAAAAAGCATATAATTTGAAAACACGGAACATGCAGTTTATAAACTGCCTTCATTTTCAGGCCCCAAAACATGAAATAATGCGCACACATCTGTGGCAGCAATGTGGTTGCAGTCAGGTTATGTGTTTATGCCACAGATTGTATTTAAAAGATGAAATGTAGCCACAGTGACATCACCCATTGGTATTGGACCCTGCCTTTTGAAGCCACATTAGCATTTTGGCCATGGTCGTGTTATTGCTTTGTGCACAGAGGCACACATATGCTAATTAGTACTAAGTAATACCCAAATAAAATACTGTAATTTTACTGAGTACTTCATTGTCTGTAAGTTGACATGTTTTCGGAATACAAAAGGTAGGTAGCCAACTCGTGCTTGCCAGCAATGTAGCAGTTAATGCATGTGGTATGTTTTCAAGTGCTCATCAAATGCCCTGATCATTGCATCCTGCGGGTATATTTCTGTATTACTTATTGCTCTACAGCATTTCTGTCGTGTGATTTCTGGCAACAGCAGCACATGAAAATATGTTGTTTGTCTGCTGGAGGTTGTTGTTTATCCAGACTCCAGTTATAGCTGACAGGTCTTCTTCTAAACAGTCTCATAATCTTACACAGCGATCAAACTGCCAGAACAACAAAAGTAACATGAAGCCTAAAAATGGAGGAAAAGTCAAGGTTTTGTGTTAGATATAGAGTTTTGTCTGGGATTAAGTACTTTGAATGTAACTAATTATTTTATATGTAATTTTGCACACATAATACCCTAATGTGCGTAACAGTATATAGAATTTTACAGGTTTCATTTATATGATACAGTAACAACCGGTAACTTTGAGTTACTTTGCAATAAAAACCATGTCATGGGGGTGACTTTGTGCGTAAGCATGACTTACACACAGTCACAAAGCAATGAGTCTGTGTTGCCTTACCTGATAGAAGTCTATGTATTTTCTTGTTAGTTCTGTGTGCCTGATTAACAAAAATGTCATTTAATGAAAAGTATTTTTCATTAAATTAACCAATTTTAAAACAGGTAAATAAATAAATATGTGCATGGAACAAAAAAAACAAAAAAAACAAAATAAATAAATAATATATAAATATATATAAAATATATATATATATATATATAAATGTGTGTGTGTGTGCGTGCATGTGTGTATGTGTATGTAGGTATGTATGTGTGTGTGTGTATGTATGTATGTGTATGTGTATGTATGTGTGTATGTATGTATATATGTATATATGTATGTGTGTGTGCATGTATATATGTATGTGTGTGTGCATGTATATATGTATGTGTGTGTGCATGTATATATGTATGTGTGTGTGTATGTATATATGTGTGTGTGTGTATGTATATATGTGTGTGTGTGTATGTATATATGTGTGTGTGTGTATGTATATATGTGTGTGTGTGTATGTATATATGTGTGTGTGTGTATGTATATATGTGTGTGTGTGTATGTATATATGTGTGTGTGTGTGTGTGTATGTGTATGTATGTGTGTATGTGTATATGTATGTATGTATATATGTATGTATGTGTGTATGTGTGTTATTGGTATTGGTTACAAGTTGCACAATTACAGTGTCTTTTTGGCTGTTTATCACTGTGTTAAGTGGGTTTGAGGGGAGTGGTCGGTTCATGTTTTATTGAAGGAGAGTAACGGAAGCTTTCACTAAAACTCTTTCATACATGCGACCATCTGGGAGCCGTGCGTGTGTGTGTGTGTTGTGTGCTAATGTGAGCTGTCCAGATGTTTCTGGAAAAGCCTCATCAAGCGTTGGTCTGCAAGCAACAGAGGGGAGGATATGAGCCTGGGCAGGCCCCGCTTTCATGGCAGCAGCAGATGTTTCCAAAACTGTCTGAATCCTCTCCATGTGTGTTGTATGTATTGGCTGTACTTGGGGATATCAAGGAAGTCCAGAGGAACCTTTCTTTTATGACACTGACAAACTGAATTAGGCTGTCCACTTGATCTGCAGCTGCACGGTTTTGATGGAGAGACTGTCATGGCTCAAAGTGTTCCTTAATGACAGAGCAAGCACCTCTTATACCGCTAATGGCCTCTTAGTTGAATAGTGTGGAAAACAGGTGTGTGTGTGGGGTTCTGTTGAGACATTACAGAATGTGTGTCTGTGTGTTGTGGCTGTGTGAGGAGAAGACTTGGTGTCAGCAAGTGCTTTGTGTTGTACTTTATGACTTTGTTTTGGCTCCCACCGTGCTCTCACCAGGGACCCTACACAGGCTCACTGCCATTCCTGCAATTTTTTTCCACACTATTTGAAACTGGATTAGGGTACACAGTGCATTTATTTTATCAGTAGGGTTGATTCTCATTGGTTTTTATTCCCAAAAATATAAAGGTGCTTTAACTTAGAAAACTTTGTCAATAGCTCAAAAATGTAGATGTAAGTCGAACCAAGAGTGGTTCTTTGTTTTGCATGTAAAATAAATTAAAAAGTTGGTTAATGTTGGACTCTGGGGGGGAAGACGAATCATGTCCATTACTTTAAACTTTTTGACTCTACTATTATGTGAGAGACGATATTTGATTCTACTCTGATTGTTGATGTGCTGCCTCGACCAGAGGTCATTTGAGAACAGTATGACCTGACACATCTGAGCAAAGTCTAATGTTTCTTGTTCTTTCCTCCTCATCTCTCTCCAGAAGGAGTTTGCAGCTCCTCCTCCTCTCCTCTTCAGGAAGCTGAGTAATCCTGACCTATCACCAGCGGCAACTGCTGCTACCAAATCCAAACTGCACCGACAACTGAGCCAGGATGAGAGCCGGGCCCGACGCAGCAGCATGGCCATGACTGGTAACAAACACGTACATACAGTTACATATCTGCAAACAGGGTGAAATATTGTGACCCACAGTTTTTAGTGTTAAAGAGTTAATGTCTATGTAGCATTAGTTTTTAGGTTGGAAAGATATAGAAATGTGTAAGTAATACTAGAAGTGCATTTATTTAGACAAAAATGCAGATGAACGTACAACTGTAAGGTCAGTAAAGTCAATGATTTAGTGAGAACAAGTCTCAAAATCTGACATTTTGTAACATTTAAAGAAAAGTGAATTTGAACATCATGCTGTTACTCTGTAATATGAATATTCTTAATATTATAAACTGTATTTTGTTCCTAACTAGCAGCTCTAAATCTAGTTACATGTGCCCCTCCACAGTTTGAACTCAAGCTGTTTAGTTGTGTTAAACTCCAGTGTTATCTGAGCTTCTTAATTACAGAGGGTGCCTGTGGTCCTAACATTGCGCCATTGAAAATTCCACCTCAGATTACCAGCCATATTTCACCTAACACAGGTCATGTGGTGACAATAATTACATGTGAAACTGCAGTTCACATGCTCTGGTTTGTATTTCGAGTCTTTTTGGTTTTGAGAATATGAGCTGGTTCAGTGGTTATGAATAATGTTAGCTGAGACTGAGTTTGAATCTCATCCAGTGATTTGAGAGACTCATTATGTGTGAATCTGACGTGAATGTACTATGGTTCACTAAACTTCACTAAAGCAGAGCAGTGTTTCCAGGTAAGAAAGGGTTTGAGATGAGTCTTTTTCTTTGTCCTCCCCTTCATAGGTAAACAGCTGCTGCCTCTGTCCAGCAGTCTGCACGCTGGGGTTAGTCAGCTAGCTTGGCAGGGCCCCTCTGGAAGTTTTGGAGGGCCTGGAGCTGTCGGAGGAGCATCTGCAGGAGGAGAGGTCAACAACCTGGTCCGTATGAGGAGCCAGGCTCTGGGACAGTCTGCCCCTTCACTCACCGGACTGGTCAGTATAAAGAAATTGCACAGACACTTCATAATCTTTCCAAGTCATTTACTCTCAGATTTAGATTTGAAGAGGTAATTTTCCTAAGGTAAGGAGGAAATAATTGTGCTTTTCAAAATGTGCTGTGTGCCATTCTGGGAATTGGCTAAGCCCAGTATAGCTTTTTCACATGAATTACTTTATGGAAAAAGTGGATTATAGGTTCCATCACACATTAAATTATCAGGCAAGTGGCAATATGATAGTCCTATAATGAGCCATACATGTGCAACCTTTTGACTGAGGTGTAAAAAGAGTTTTAAATATATTTGTGGTCTTAGAAAAGGAATTAAATATAGTCAGATTGTCTAAAACATGAAGATTCACTCCGAGCCAGTCCAGCTCCGTATAGATTCTGCCTGTTAGTCTCAAACTATACCAGCTGAATGCAGGGAGGCAGACTGAGGATGACTCAGGCTTTTACTGCCACCAGCCACACACACACACACACACATACACACACACACACACACTTCCCATTCACAGAAATACTTGCTCACTGCTGAGAGGAAGAAATGGGACAGAAAGGGTGGTTCATGTCATGTGTGTATTTGTATGTGCATGTGCACGTGTGTGTGTTTGATGGGTCCAAGATGCATAGAAATGTAGTTTGGATGAATGCTGCTTTGCAGTGTGAGTGCAGGTCCCTGACATGTCTGTGATTTCTTTTGTTCCTTTGCTCTACTGTGACCCCTGTTGATTGTAAAGGTTATTGCAGGACTTCACACTCAGAAAACTAAATGATAATAAGTACATGAAAAACTAATCATAATGTTCAGTGGCAGCAGAGTAGTTGAATTTTCAGTCCTTCTGCTCCATTATCTGTCCAAAACAGAGTCAAATATGTGTCAAATCTTAATTTTTGAACCTCCCTAAGAATCATTTTAAAACATTTCAATTATTTTATAAAAAGATTCTCTCAGTTTCCTTAAGACAAAGGGGAAATAAATTGCAACAAAAACAAAATAAGAAAACTGAAAGAAATGTCTATTTAAAAAATTACTATTTTCAGTATCAGTATTGGCCCAGAATTTCAAAATCCATTAAAATAAATGATGACCAAACTCAGTAAGAACTCCATCAGTTGCATTGACAGAGAGCATCCTCATCAGACAGCCCCTTCAGAAATCAAACAGCAGCTTGATGATTGTGCAGTAATTATTAAAGGGTCCACTGGAAAGTACTGCACTGAAACAGGTTGTGTTATCAGAATAACAGGCCTATGTCATACTGTTTATACTTTTGGATGTTTTGCCATTAGTCAGTTAATCACACTAATTAATGTAATTATATTTAACAAATGATGTAATTGAACTTCCTGAGTTAATGTTTATGATCACATATTTTATTTATGCTTTGCATTTCCCCTGACTGAGTGATTTTCTGCTAGATTGTGTGTGACAAAGATCTTAGGGCTAAAACGTACATGAAGCCAAATTCTCCTTTACAATAAATCTGGTATGGAATGATTAAAATCGGTGCATATGGTGTAGCATTATGATGCGTCAGAGGCCACCAGATTTGGCCCAAAGGCTGGCTACTGCATATTCTTGTGGAAAAGCAATACTTGCAAGGTAACAAATTTCTTTCTTCAGGCCTTTTGCAGTCTATAGATCAGGAGGATCTCCTTCCACTCTGTGCTCAGTATGATTAAACATAGAATTTTTATCTGTCTATGTGTAGTGTACATATGAGAACTAGTGTGGATTGCATGACCAGCACACTTTCCTCTAACACTAGTTAATGCATGGAGCGTATGCCTGCATGTTAGGGGGTGAAAACCAAGTCAAGACAAAAGTTAAGAAATTTAAAATAAAAACAAAGCTGTTAAGACATGATGATGCAAAGGGAAATGAAACTAAATTAATTGGAGTCTAGTTAGAAATCACGTGTGGGTGCCTGAGCATGTTCAGGTTGAGAATAAAAAGGAACTTAACAGGCTATGGCTGGAAGGCTACCAGCAGATGGCAGCAGTGTTTCATAAGAAGAACGTCAGGATGCCCTTAATCTCATATCTGCTATATGCTGTACCAATTATGTGGACAGTGCATTTACAACAAAAGGTAGCTCCTGACTCCTCACTGTTAATATTTAAGTTTGCTCTCATATAATCAGATTCACATCTTCAGCATTTTAAATTTTCTCACAGAACTTTTGCACCATTCTCCTCCCCGTAGTGTTCATAAACCCTGTAAACACTTAAGTTACATGTTTAGCAGGTCTCTGAGCTGCCAGGGATTCAGATCTGTCTTTTTCACCGTCTCTGTGGTTGTGCTGGTTAAAGACCACCATCTGTGGTGAGTATGGAGGAAAATGCATTAAGCTAAAATGAATGATGTCATTAGTTTACTTTGGCTGCTTTGAATAACTTCATAATTAGCTTTTCATTTTGTGAGTCTCTGAGAAAGATTGGTCAGTGCAGCCAGCAGGAAATTGTAGCATGGATTTAAAATGGAAAATACAATCAGCAGAGTTATGCTAGTTCAACAAATAATCACAGGTTATTATATTTCTCAAGCTCAAATTTATTAATGTTTTCCTTATTCTTGGCAGACTCCTTCCTCCCTTCTGTCGCACTCACTTTCATTCCATCTCTTAGTAAACTGAGCTTCATGCACATCATATTTCAGTCCAGTTTGGCTCCTCAGGGTCACAGCTGTCAGTTTTTATATTACATGATTTAAAGCTGCATCTCATGGTTTGAATTGACTTGCATTAGGGTTTAGGAATACCACCTGAGCCCCTCTGGATCACTTGTCATGTTTTTCACACTTCTCTCCTGCTTTTCTTACCTTTTTGTGTCATATTTCAGGCAGTCTTGGATTTAATTTATTACTGATTTGTACAGAATCTTTTTTTTAAAGATTTTTCTCATATCTACCATTATTTGCATTTTAAACCTAAATGTATTTTTTGGGTCATCTTGGTTAAAAAGAAAGACATTGATTAATGGTTGCCGCAAGGAGACATATCCTTCCTTCTGCTTTTCAGGCATTTGGAGTGCACCTCTGCAATCTTACATAATCAAGTGCAGCACCTCAGCCATAATTTCTAACTTTACAAGACTTAGAATGTTCAGTTTGAAACTATCAGGAAGATGCTGATTTAATTTAAGTATATTGTAGTGTGTGTTTACATATGTAACACATATTCACAATACTCCGACAACCCAGTTGTAACCAGGATCCTAGTGTGCATGTGCACATCTTATTCTGGTTTCAAAAGACCTGGGTAAGGCCTGGGTTGGCACCGTGGTTTGTATGTTCTCCTGTGCCTACATGGGTTTCTTCTGGGTGCCCCAGTTTTGTCCAACAGTCCAAAGACATGCATGTTAGGTTAAGTGGTGATTCTAAATTGGTGGTAGGTCTGGACATGAGCATGTGTGGCTATCTGTCCCAGAAAGCTGATTCAGTTCATCTGGACATAATGTTTTCAATGGGAGAAAGGTTTCATCATTCATCCAAGTGTCTTCTTCAGTCTGTGTTTGTCTGTCTTTCTGTATCGGCCCTGTGATGGACTTGTGACCTGTCCAGGGTGTGCCTTGTCTCTCACCCAGTTACAGCTGGTTTAGGCTTCAACCCCATCACTTGGATAAGTGGTTACAAGGTGGATGGGTAGATGGATAGATGCCATTTGAAGCCTCAGTGGTAGCGTTTTTTTCCACCACTGCCTTAGCCTCTGAAAATTCTTAAACAGTTAATGCAATACTTTTGTTCAACTCCTTGAATTAAAGCTGAAAGTCTGCACTTCAATCACATCTTGATCGTTTGGTTTCATATCCACTGTGTTGGTATACAGAGGCAAAAATTACAAAAATCATTTTGGTGTCCAAATAGTTATGGCCCGAACTGTACCTTCCAATTAGTGCTAAGTGAAAGACTAATAAAATACTAGAAAAATGTAAGTGCAAACCTCTTGGAGGTATTTCTTCTGTACCTCACAGCAAGTCATATTATTTGTTAAATAATTTCATTAAAAATACCCCAAAAGGCACCAACAGCACAAACACAGTGGAACAGCCTAGTTCACCGACTTAAATTAAGAGGAGGTGAAAGCCAACTGTTGGTTACAGCAGCTGTCCAAATCAAAATGGCCATGCCCCTAACTTCAAGGCTTTCGCAATATCCAAATTGGTGAGTTATGAAAAAATTCACAGGCTTCACAAACTTTAAGCTTGTCAATTTCAGAGCTGAAGTTGAACAATTTAACATGGAGTTCGAACCAGGAACTTTTTGTTGTGAGTCAGCAGTGCTAACCACTCCACCACTATGCCACCCTTAGAGGAGCTGCAATTTTTACTTAGGCTCCTTAATATGAAACAGTCCAGTACAAAACCAGCATATAAATATGAAAGCAGACACTGAATATCATTAAATTTTCTTCTTCTGTTTTTCAGATACTTTTGAAGTGTTTAAAAACAGTAGTTTTGGACAACAGTTAATGATTACAATTTTGGGTAATTAAGATCAAACCCACAGTATAATTGACCTGTTGCATGTTTTCTTCCTCTTTACCCCTGAATTCAAAATAAACTCAATATAAAGGGAGAAAGGGACATATAACAAACAATATCTATAAGTAAAATCTTGATCTTGTACAGTTAGATGCAACAAGAGCCAAAATAACCTCCATCGTCATTATCCCTGTCCAACAGACTGACTAAGCTTAATAAAAGACAAGTTAATGTCTAGTAATAGCCACTGATGTTGTAAATGGCAATCAATATATTAGCTGGCTGGCTTAGCTGACGTGACATCATTATAAAATCTCTTTATGTGCAGCTGCACAAAGAGGATTGGTATTGAAGAATTTATTAGTCCCCAAGGTGTTGGGATTAAAAAGTGTGCCTGGCCATATTAAGGACAGAAGATATTTTTTCTCAAGGTCTGTATGTGTGTGTTGTTAGCACCTGTATTGTTAATATGCCCCTGTGTGTGTTATTTAGTTAAATAAATGGAGCTCATGGAGCATGTATGTGTTGAGAAAAACATTGTGGATGTCCAGATGGTGTTTACCTCTTGACTAATAGACGAATGTCTGCTAGCCCTGCATCTCCTCTCTCTGACACACTTGTGTTTTCGTGCATGTTTTTGTTCCTAGGCTAACAACCAAGCATTGCCTGGTAAACCAATATTGGTGCCAGGTGGTGTGTGTGTGTGGTTTTGTATCTGCAGTAAAACAGTCTCTAAGTGCTTGACCCATGGACAGTGTATAGACCCGTCTGTATTTTTTGTTTCATTGAGAGCTCAGTTCTTTGACCAATAGCTTCATTCATTGAAGAGATAAAACTTTGAATATTATTAGCATTTGTTTTGCAGGGAAAAAGTAATGAAAGACTGCTGCAAGGGGAATACAGGACTAAACATAAAAGCAGAGTGCTGCTGTACTGTTGTAACTGTACAGCCATATTTTTGGCACATTATCATTAAACACATGTTAAATCTAGCAGAGGAGGAGGCACACACAAAAGTTTGAAAAAGTAAATCACAACCACAATCAGGTGAATACAAAATGTTCTTCCATACTGTTTATCTGTTTAGCTTAATATTGAAAATAACCTGCTGTCAGTCTCCTCCCCATAATTCCAGTCCTGACACTGAAAGAGCACCAGTTGGTTTCAACAGTGTTTTCATGCTAAAATAAGAACACCACCCTGCATCATATTTGCTATATGAACTCTAAAACTTGTTCTTTACTAATTTTGGGTTGCTGATTGCTGAAAAAGGCAGACTTTGCTCATTTTGGTATGAAATTGGATGACCAAGACAAGGCATTGGCACCTCATTCAGTCTGCAGGGTGTGTGTCGAAAACCTCGGAGCATGGACTAAGGGAAAGAGAGGGGGTTTTGGTATTCCAATGGTATGGAGGGAGCCACTTTGATGACTGCTACTTCTGGTCAGTCAATATTTCTGAATACAGTTCCAAAACTAAATCATCTCTCAGTTCCCCTAACCTGCCATCAGCAATGAGACCTGTACCACATTCAGATGGAATACCACCTCCCATTTTTACTGCCTTATATGATGAGAGAGAAGAGTCTGATGATGTTTGTCTCCAGATGCACAACATTCTAGTGATGAGGACTTTGAAGATCCATCTTCTAGTAGCTCATCTGTGCCCCAGTTATTCACTCAGCCAGAGTTAAATAGCTTAGTACGAGATTTGGATCTGCCAAAGGAAGCGGCTGAGTTGCTTGGGTCTTGGCTCAGTGAGAAAAACCTCCTGGCTCCAGGAACCAAATTTTATTTTTATATTTTATTTTTCATGAGATGGATCTTATTCCATTCTTTGAAATGGATGATGACTTTGTCTGTTGTGTTGATGTTGAAGGTCTTTTGGGTGCAGTGGGTTGTGAGTATGCAGAGAGTGGAGGCTGTTCATTGACAGCTCAAAAGCCAGCCTGAAATGTGTCCTACTGCATAATGGCAATTACTTTGCATCTGTGCCAACTGGTCATTCTGTCCAGTTAAAAGAAACCTATGAAAATATGCAAATTGTGTTGGAGGAGCTGAAATACAATGAGCACAAAAGGACCATATGTGAAATGCATTTTGTTACAAAACTGTGATGTAATATTTTTATTGGTATTTTTGAACTCAGCATCATTGAATTAAGTAATAATCAGCTATTTATGGAAATCAGAAGAAATAAAATTTTTTGATGCACAGCGGTGTAATTTAATATTTTGAGAACATAAGAAAAAGATCAACGTGATTCTCAGTGAACTTGTCCTTGTCCATTATGTTTCATGAAATCTGCCCATATACTGTTTTTCTTTTTTTTTTTAATATAAATAATTCAACAAACATTGTTTTAGATTTTCTTTACCTGTTTTTGTATTTCTATTGCCTGACTTACGGCCATACCACCCTGAACACGCGCGATCTCGTCTGATCTCGGAAGCTTAGCAGGGTCGGGCCTGGTCAGTACTTGGATGGGAGACTGCCTGGGAATACCAGGTGCTGTAAGCTTATTTCCTCTAAACCATCAACGTGTCTATTGGACCCCATCCCTACAAGACTGCTCAAAGAAGTCCTACCATTAATTAATGCTTCAATCTTAAATATACTCAATCTATCTTTATTAACAGGCTACGTACCACAGGCCTTTAAGATGGCAGTAATTAAACCATTACTTAAAAAGCCTTCACTTAACCCAGCTGTCTTAGCTAATTATAGGCTGATCTCTAACCTTCCTTTTATTTCTAAAATTCTTGAAAGAGTAGTTGCAAAACAGCTGACTGATCATCTGCAGTGGAATGGTTTATTTG
>VUQI01037237.1:6607-28092 GCA_015106735.1 Paratilapia polleni
AAAAAAAAAAAAAAAAAAAAAATCAGTTACAAGCAAAAGTCCTTCAAAATCCTACTTAAGTAAAAGAACAAAAGTATTAGAACTGAATTATAGGCATACCTAAAGTGCCATTGAATACTCCTATAATTTAAGTAGCAGACTATTTATAATGAATAAAAAGTTCTATAATTACTTTGCTATTTTTAAAGAATACTACATAAAACAGCAACACACATTTGCCCTGACAGTGACTTATCTTGTGAGATTTTTAAATTGTATTTTGTTTTGGTGGAATTTTTAATGACAGTGGAACTATATATACTGTGGGAGGTGGCAGTGTCCTGACAGTGGAGCCTGGCCACACTGGAGGCCTGCAGCCACACCATCTTGTGTGAAGTACAACTGAAAGTAGAAAAGTCATTCAAATGATTTGTCACATGTTCAGCTGCCAAAGACAGTGTGCATATTAACAGAATTTTGGCACAAATGGAACCTAATGAATACTGAGGACTTTAAACCATATCAGTCTTTCAGAAGGCAGCATCTATGCAGAATGAATCTTTGAAACCATACCACAGTTCAGCACGATATTATCAAGATACATTTTAAGAGAATATGTACATAATATGGGCATTTATCTAAACCGGTCCCCTCCTGCTGCTCCCGCTGACGTGGGGAGTGGTTTGTGTGTGTGAGATAGAGAGGTTATCAGGCAGAGCATCACTGAAGAAAGGAAAATCCCGCCTGCCTCTTATGCAACCATGGTGCTGATGCAAGTGGATGTCACATGGGTTCGGGATGTTGAGTCCTGCTGATCCACAACCTCTGATAAAACCCGCCTCCATCTTTAACACAGAGGTTAAATAACTAAACGCACATTAACCTCTTTACCTCTCATTGTGGTTGGACGTGTGAACACATTTTGCTTTACATGGACTAAAACTCTGAGGATATTTGAGCTGCAGTAAGCATTCGGGAGGCAGGCAGGATGCAATGAAACATGGAAGCACTTTAGGCCGTGATAACTCAAACTGTCATGTGCGGTGATGCTGGCAGCGATTGTGTAATTCTGTCCTGACTGAAGCCTGGCACATGGCGGGAGGGAAGGAGGGCGGAGGCTGATGTGATGCTGCCGCTGACAACGATTCGAATCTTCAAGACCATCCGGGAACGACCACGGAGTGCTAAGTTCCCAGAATTCCCACACAGTGTTAAAAGAGCTCCGAGCAAATAACTTCCAAGTGACAAAGACAAGATTGGACTTGTCTTTGTCACTTGTACTTTTCACTTAGGTGTTGTGTTAGTTTGGGCCCACTCACCCTCAGACAATATGGGTGCATTATCGAACGTATTTCTCATCCTTTTACTTCTACGACGCTAAATAGTAACGGTGGTCATCCCAAGTGAGCCAGTCCACTAAATTCAACCCAACAGAATACGGCTATTCAGTTGCCTTCTTTATTTTGAAATATCGTTATATTATAGCGCGAGCGGACGCACGTTTTACAGTTGTTACGCTGGAAAAACACAAGTTAGACACTTGAATAACGGCGTCCTGGGGTTATATTACAAATGTTCCTGGGGGGCAGGACGCTGACGCAGAACACACACCCACCACACGACAACAAAGTGAACCTCAGCTTCAAATACAGTTGCTCACAGCTACTCGCTTGAAGTCCACGTTGACGTACGTTTAGCAACTTACGTTACAAGCGTTACAAACCCGCGAAGCGTTTTACACCTGCTTTAGTTCAGAGCAGAAGCCACTGGGCTCGTGCGCAAAAAAAATAAAACATAATAAAGTTACTCAGCATGAGGTGAAGCAATGTTTCCTAACACAGCAAGTAGCTAACGTTACCCAGCTTAAAACACGAGAGGGTCATTGCACGGACAGCCACCACAGTCTTACACACATAGATAAGGACACAAAAAATTGTCACCGCTTTAGTGCGTCGTCAGCACTGGACCTCCGAAGCTTTATGCAGGTTTAGTTATGGAGTTCAGGTAACTGTTTCAAACAGCTGCCTGTTAGCGTTACTGAGAATGAGAAGCACCATCCTCCGGTAACTTACTGCACACCGAATAACTGGCGAGCTGCCGAAAACCACTGTTATTCCGTCTACAAAAGTCTCAAAAGACACTTACCGTGTTTCAAAGTGAAAAGCTGTGCGACTCACACTCATTTAGCATTTAACTATGCGGTTGCAGAGCCGTAGTTCGTAGTTCTAACAATACCCCCCCGACGCGCCAAGCTACGAGGAAAAATAACAGCCGTTTCCGCTTGGCAATTTCAAATTAAAGCTACTGTTACCACAGAGCACTTTCGATTAAGAAGATATATTTAATCTAAAGGTAAACATATACAACTTCCTGTTTTACGACGCTTATATCCGAGTAGCTTGACGCAACCGGTGTGGCTGTAGTATAGTTCCGCGCCACCATTTTCTGATTTTTTTTCAGTCACCGTGATTTGCATACAGCTGTGACGTCTTTCTGCGTAGCACAGAGGAATATCCCTAAAAGGAGTTGGATTTGCGCGGGAAAGGGAAGTTAAGCCGGTTGCCATGGTGAGGTTGGAACGAAAAGCTGCCGGGGGAGGCGATCTTTTTTTCTCTTTATTTGTAGTTCTATAGATTTTCATTTTTTTTACATTACATGGTTTAGTTTTTAGTTTTTCTTCTCTTTCCTATTGATTTTGAGGATTATATGATGGCATTCACGATATATGCTATTTATGACATTAAAAAGCATGAGTCATGACTTTATTTTTCTTGAGTTTATGTTTTTTATATATATATATATAGGAAGTTGGATGACGAAGGCATTGATGCCATTGACTGTCCCTCATGTTCCCAACTGAGGACGTCTGACTTTGTCAGTGCTTCCAATGTTGCCAAATATTGCTACAGACTGTCCAGGAGCTCAATTATGTCCCAATCCAGGTCTGGGAGGAGATCCCTAGAACACCATCTGTCTCATCACGAGCATGCCCAGAGGTTGTTGGGGGTGCATACAGGCATGTGGGGGCCATAAACATTATGCCACAATTTGGATCAGCTTTTGATTTCAATTTTTAACTGTAATTTTTGGTCTGATATTGAATCCACCCCTCAAAGGGTTATTGATTTTGGTTTCCACTGACCGCTATTGCATCATTTTGTTCTCAATGAATTACACAATGTAAATCAGTAAAGATTTTCAACCTGAATATTTCATTCAACAACGATGTGATTTAATTTTTTTTGAGCAGTGATGCTATATATATAGATCCAAATATAGTCTTTTTCACTCTCTGAAACAGCTAAGGTGTTGCATGCATTTGCCTAACCGTCTGTGAAACTGTGAAACAAATATTCTACTCCCCCAAAGGAGAAATACATAGCCACAACATGATAACATGATTATGCTATAATGCTGCTTCTTATTTCACCCTTTTCACACAGAGAATTTTTAGCAACATTTTTGACTGATATAAGATAAGAGAGATATACTTTATTTACCCGAATGCAACAAACATGCAAAATGAAACAAAGGAATTATAATTTCAGTGTAAGTAAATAGATATAAGCACCACCTCTACCAAAACGCAATACTGTTGGAATATAGGCTACTGTTTTCCTCTCCGATATCTCATCCAGCAATACTGAGTTTGGAACCGGTGCATTCCTGGCATGAACGATCGTTTATGGGCACACACACATGCACAGACACATCTTACACCGAGGTGTTTTATTGACATAGGCATAATAAATATCAGAATAGAGCAGTCAGTCCCAATGATAACATGAAATTCTATTACTAGGGTCGATCGTCCTCCTCCAGACATCTTCTCTGGAGCCATCAGAAAACAGTATGTACATACAGAAATCCAGGACGAGGCGAAGGAATCCATTCCTGTGCTTTGGAGTTGTGGATAGTCCCACAGGCGAGTCAGCAGGGGCACAGAGGGTTAAAGAACACATGAAGGAGATACAGTGGTTATTTTAAAGATGTGTATATCTCAAGTTACTCCACAGGTTTTGTCCACTGTAAAACACCAGTGTTGCTGTCAGCCAGTCAATATAAATTAAAAGACAAGAAGTCAAAATGTGTGTCCATCACAGACTCAGTTCTGGAAACAGCAGAAATACAGGACTGCAACTGTGTCCACATTTTGTCCTAACAAAAAACAAAACAAAACAGATAAACTCCACTGCCATCTATAATCCATTAGAGGGACATGTGAAAACACCTGAGGCTAAATGACAGCATGCACTGGCAATATTTACACCAGAAAACATTCATAGCATTAGTAAGTGGCAACAGGAGCAAAACCTCTAATGCTGCCAAAGTTCAAAAGAAGTTTGCAGACATCTCTGCTGGCTGCCGCCAAAAAATATGCAAATTCTGAGAGCATTTGGAAGAGGTGGAAAAAAATATGGTGCCCTCCTTCATGATGCAAAACATTAGTGACAATATATATATATATATATATATATATATATATATATATATGTGTGTGTGTATCTAGTTTGAGAATGAGATCATTTGTGGTTGTAAATAAGTAACATTAGACCATTGTTGGCTAACAGCAGCCGGGGCTATGAGTGCTGTTGTACAGGGACTGAAACCTAATTTGTGACCTTATGTGGAACACAGAATTATAACAGGGCTTCTCCTGGTTTAAGGTGGGCCTTTGAGGGGGTCACTACACACACACAAAAGCATGAATATGGTTAAGACAATGAGTCTGTGTGGACTTACTAAACAGAAGTCTGTGCATCTTCCTGTTATTTCTCACTCCTTGATAAAAAAAAGATTACACCAAAAATCTGCCAAATCAAATATGTGGAGCCATCTGCTGTGTGAATAAGGGAGCGGCCAAAATGAAGCTTTCTATTGTTAAATGTTTATATTAAAAAGTTTCAAACGATTCCACCATTAAGGCTGCTCATGCTTTCACAGCGAGCTGACCTCGGCTTGTCGCAGATTTCTTTATACAGTCATCTGCTTCAGGCACAGCACACATACAAAATACAGGCAGCACAGCTCAGAAATACTGGGAGCTGCCCCTCTGTAGGCTTCTGGAAGCTAGCCAATTAAAAGACAGTGGGCTTTTGGGAGCTAAAAAGGTTTGTTTCAGACACTAGATGAAGTAAGGGATCTACATACATGGGCCAGTATAAGATAACTGCCTTTTTTTTTTAATAGTGAATCATACAAAGCATTAGAGGAGCCTCAGAATATAAATACAAAGTTGTAAATGAGAAGAACAGGTCTTTTTTAAGATATGTGATGACAGCTCAGCCAACTCAGTCACAGGACAACAACCATGAGAAGTGGCTGAAATAAATGTTGAATTTAGATGATGTTGTATGTAACAGTTTAGCTGTTATTGAAGTACTGAAATTGGCAAACTGTGAGGAAACCATAAATGATTGTGTGAGGCTCACAGCCGTAAAACTTAATATAAAATGGAGGGCAAACGCATGCAGCTGTGAAGTGAGAGGTGAATGTATAATTAGGTAGGAATGTTAACGCAGTCACAGTTTGGCTCTTAAAACTGAGCCAACATGACCCCAGGCCCTATCATTATTTAAAAAAACAAACAAAAAACAAACAAAAAAAATCCTCATTCCAGTGTGTCTCTTCCTGACATCATCTCCTCTTTCCACACACAAAAGCATGCTTGCTAATGCTAACCATAGCTAGGGTGTGGGGTTGATGGTACTATAACCACTAGTTGCAGGTAAGGAGGGAGAATTTGTCTAGTCGTACCTACCAAAGAGGGCTATGCTACACACAGCCAGTACACAGGTAAATGTCTGCTACTGCTACAATTAAGTCTCTATGCTGTCATTTCAGCATGCGTTCAGTTTTTAGATGCCCTTCCTTGCACGCAGCCATATTTCAGTACACTGTGAAAATCATAAGGCAGAAAGATGTTGTTAATCACATTAGCATCAGTGTTTTAGTCCCACATAGACCATCCTGCAGCTTGAAATACATCTTACAGCACCAGCGTAGGCAGAAAATTGTCCCCAACCAATGCAATCCTTTCTTTCGATTAAACGCCATGGTGACCAACTGTTTTACAAAAGTTGCTTTAAAAATGATCTATGACTTACAACTTAGATTTATGGTTTCAGCAGTAAACAGTGAGGAGCCAAGGGAGGTTAAAGTGTCATTTTCAAAGTGTACTGAAATGGCAAAGGCTACGTGGAAGGCAGGAAGTCCTTCTAAAATCTGAAATATGTTTAGAAACTTGTGCACAGTGATGTACAGTATTAGTTTATCAAGTAAAACACAACAGATCCTTGGTCTGGCCTTTAAATTGTAAAGTCTTTCAAAGTCACAGAAAGGGTGAAAATACTGCATCCAAGTTTGTGGTTCATCCAGAGTTTTAACTTCTCCCATGAAGCAACAAGTAACATGTGAACGCTTTGGTTCCCAAATTGTCTTTTCAGTTTATTGTGCTCCAAACCTTATCATGTATCTAATCCCAAAGCCAAACAGCTTAAAAGTGGGACAAACAGGGTGAACCGGAGAGGAGGACAGGATAGAAGGAGCAGCCCTGTGGGGGCTAAAGGTTTATGCCTTTGACCAGTGAGGCTTCCAGTGTGATGGGGAAGTCGTGCAGCGTCTCAAGGACAGCGATGAGGGCGTTGAGAGTGGAGCAGTCTCTGAGCATTGCCGTGTCCTCGTACATTCGCAGGATCACCGGACACTCCACAAGCAGGGGGAGCCACTGGGGCAACAGACGGTCTCTGCAGGGCAAATGGTGAAAAGAAATGAAATAAGAATTTGGGCTCATATAGAATTTCTGCCAGCCAAAAATGACAATTAACTGAATTATGCATTCAGATCAGAGTTATTATAACTTTACAGTTACTTTAGTAGTTTGAATTTTTTATCTCATTTTGAATTTTTATTTTCAACTCACTTTCAGTTGGTTTTCAGACTGGATTTGCTTCTTTCAGTTTAGTTTTTATTGTCTACAATAAAAATTGTCTATTGTTTACAAGGTCTTGAATAATCAGGCCCCATCATACCTTACACTTACACTTTGCTCTCGGACTGCAGGCTTACTTGTGGTTCCTAGGGTATTTAAAAGTAGAATGGGAGGCAGAGCCTTCAGCTTTCAGGCCCCTCTCCTGTGGAACCAGCTCCCAGGTTGGATTCAGGAGACAGACACCCTCTCTACTTTTAAGATTGCCAAGTGCTTGCTCCTAGTCGGATTGTTGGGGTATTCTCTCTAATATTGTAGGGTCTTTACCCCGCAATATAAAGCGCCTTGAGGCAACTGTCGTAGTGATTTGGTGCTGTATAAATAAAGTTGAATTGAAAATATAAATCATATAAATCAACTAATAGATCAGGCAGCTGTGGCTATGGAGCTAGTGCTGGTTGTCTGCTAATTCGGTGGTTCAATCCCTGGCTCCTCCAGTCTGTATGTGAAGTATCCTTGGGCGAGGTACTGAACCCCACGTTGCCCCTGATGCAACCATTGGAGTGTGTGTGTGGATGTTAGACAAAGCTCTTAAAGGCATAGAATAAAAAAGCGCTGTATGAATGGGTGAATGAAGCTTGTAGTAGAAAGCGCTTTAAGTTAGAGTAGAAGTGCGATATACTGTATGTGCCAGTCCATTTAATAGATTATGCTGTATTATTATAGATACAGCTACGCAGCATAATGTAAGTATTTAAAATCATCCAGCTGCAGCACTAAAGTGATATACACATTAATGAATCAATAATTGCATATCCACTAATAATACCATTTCCACTAATATCATGGATATGATTCTGAAAAGGACTGACAACCTGTCCAGGGTGTATCCTGCCTTTCACCCTAAGACCCCCATGACCATAAGATGGACAAATGGTTAAAATGGATGGATGGATTCTGTAAAGGCATGAGTACTTTCACTTTACATACTTTAAGTATATTTTGATGCTAAAAGGTTTGTACTATTACTTAAGCAAGATTATGACTTTTACTTAGTGGAGAGTCTAAATACTTGCTTCACCACTTAAACAGTTATTCAATAGAAAACCATTTTCACGCTTTGTTCAGTATCTGCACAGGGCACAGGGCTGTACATGAACCTGAACATAATGCCCAGTGTTTTTATATGTCAAGTTTCTAGAAAATGGTGATTTCTGATCAAATACTCCCATATCAAAAAGAAGCTATGGTCTCATAGCTTCTCTGAGCAGGGACAGCCTCTGTCACAGTTTATAAAATAATTTAGATTCATTCATTCTCTTGATATTGACCTGGCTCCAAGGCAGACCAGCAGCTGGAACTTCCCGTCCTTGCCAATGTTCCTGGAGGTGGAGTTGATCGCGTTGAAGTAGCGACACAGTGACCGACAGGTCATCCCTAGGGGGTCAGTGGTGTCCTGAAGGTCTCCCATCTGGTCAGCGGACTCCATGTAGGCAACGGCCTTCTCTGTAGTGTTTGGGAGGAGCATCACAGACTCAGACAGGTGTTGGTATGTACGTTAGTTACTTTTAAATCTCTCTCTGCCTCCTTACACTGTTGTGTAACAGCTCAAAAAACTGTGAGAACACAGAGCTCCATATCATATCTTTCTACAATGTCTGAAGGCTGTGTTACAAATTCATTTGAAAGCAAACTCAGATGTGACAAAAAGAAAAAATGTGCAAGTATTGTATAGTCCTTCACAAACATTTATAAAAACTACTACACACGCATAAAAAGCTATTATTAAATTGTTACTTTAGTGCAGTAAAAAGAGTGTCACTTCATAACAAAACAAACCCATTATTTTCTTCCCATAAATCACCTACAATGGGCCAAATTGAACAGTTATCCTTATCAGGATTAGAGGGTGCTGCCTCTTCACACTCACCCACAAAGTCCCACACAAACACAGTCTTCTGGAAGAGCCTGGCAGACTTGAAGCCGTGATGGAAAAACTGTTCCAGAGCCGCAACCAAGCCGTTCTCTCCACACAGCAGGACAGTCAGACTGCCTCTCTGTGCAACACATCCAGGAGAGAACATATCAACACATAAAACTCAGACGAGCAGAAACTCACTGAGCAAATGTTGTTCACTGATGCACTGCAAGAACTCTGTGCTTCACATTTGGTGAGTCATAGTCGGTTATTATATTATTCTGCTACTTAGAATTAATTAGTAGATACGTGTGTACTGTATGTGTATATGTACAGTTTATTGCTGCAGCTAGCTATACAAGCTCTCTAGTGTTAGCTCATAACTTGGCACTCCATCCTCTTGTCTAAATATGGTCAATTGTGGCTCCAAAAAAACCCCACATGGCAGCAGTAAAAAAACAAAAAACAAAAGTTGAGGCTTCAAAATGCAAAGTTCAAAACCAGAGGGCGACAGCACAGTGGCTACGTCCATCTTTGATATACAGTCTATGGATTCACTCCAATACCAAAAGCTTAGTAGCTTTGAAGTTAACACAAGCCTTACTTTCTCCTATATCAGCTGAATAGCTGAAATAGGAAAGAATGTTGGTACCTCTGAAATTGATCCTGCACTTTGAGTCAACAGTCTGCTGTGACGGATTTCCACAACACTGAAGAGAAATTATTGGAGCCCTTTGCAGAGAAAGGGCCATGGGAAACCAGAGACTACTGATAATATCCTCTTTTAAGGCTACATGATTTGAAAGATCTCTTATTCTTTTGGAAGGCAAAGGTTGTTGGGAAAAAAGTGACCTATCTGTACATCTGTTCTCTCTACTCTTGTAGTAAGACATCAAATAGATCAGCTATAGAACACAGCTTCACTGACTAAAACATAATGAATGCACTCCCTGACAGAGGGAGGAAAGAACAGCACAGCAGTGATTAAACTATAAAAGGAGGAGCTTACTGATTATAAAATAGAGGAATTCAGACAGTGCTGAAAGTCACTGACCTCTTTCTCTGGTTTGTGGAAGTGTTTGATAATGTTGTTCACTGCCTCCCCAATGCCCTCTTGGATTTGTGCTGAAGTCAGCTCTGGAATCAGGAAAACAGCTGCATGAGCACAGATTACTATATAACTCTGAATTCTGACAGCCCCATTAACTACCTGACATTGTGCGTGTCGCCCTACTGCTGTTGCAGTGGTAAAAGTTAACGTGTGGGTTTTTGAGATGCAGTGGGAGTCACTGCTACTTTCTGGCAGCTTAAGAAAGACATTAGAAATATAGAATGTGATGTTACCATTAGAAGTTACTGAGAAGTTATTAAGCCTTAAAGTTTCCAAACAGCTACTGCAGAAAGGGTTCACAAAACATTTAGATTAAGACTGACAGTCTTTTCTTGATTATATTATGTGATTCATTACACATAAAAGTGAGATATATTCAACAAAATCCCAACTAATGGAAATATTTATAGAGCTTTCTGAAGTGTTTAGTGAGGTAATGGACTGAGTAGTGGCATACCGATTCAATTCAATTCAGTTCAATTCAATTTTAATTATATAGCACCAAATCACAACAACAGTCGCCTCAAGGCGCTTTATATTTTAGGGTAAAGACCCTACAATATTAGACAGAAAACCCCAACAGTCAGACGACCCCCTATGAGCAAGCACTTGGCGACAGTGGGAAGGAAAAACCCCCTTTTAACAGGAAGAAACCTCCGGCACAACCAGGCTCAGGGAGGGGCAGCCACCTGCTGCGACCGGTTGGGGGTGAGGGGAAATCATCATCATGTTTTGTTCCTACTATGGATAAAATCTGCTTAAAAAACTGCATTTCAAACATCAGTAGGCGCGGTGAAACCTGTCAGGGATGTAAAACACTTCACGTATTAGGCATTTCCTGCTGCGTGAGAACTCTGACAGATACTGACTGGTATCTCGTCCGGTCAGTGATGTGATACTGATACGTCTGCCCTGGGAAGGCGAACGCTGCAGTGGGGGTGTACGACAGGCCCTCCCAGAATCATCCTCTCCGCTGGGTGACACTAGTTCCCCGATTAGGACCCTCTCCAGGCTGCCATCATCCACACCCTTACCGAGCCATCGACCACACGGGAACCTGGAGGACAACAAAGTGCTGAGGTTATACATCGATACTCTGCTTCTGTTGACATCTTTCTTTTGTTCTCATAATTTTCAGTGGCAATATTGTATATTTGACATAATGTCAACAAACATGCAGACCCAAACCAACAATGAATGCATCCTACTAACTAGCAGTGGGTGTGCACCAGAGCCTGATATGCTGCATATAAATGTGGTTCAGCCACATTTAGTAATCAGGTAGATACAGACAAGATATATATCATATTATCATATCATCATATCAGCCTTCTACTAGTGTTATTTCAGTTTGTTTTCTTTCTACATATCTCTCTCTGCCTCTCTCTGTGTCTTTTGTATGTTTTTAGGTAAAGGTGTTCTGCTTTTATGTATGTTTTCTACTGTGTTGTATTTTTAAGTGTTTTTGTTTGTTTTCTTGTCTGTGTTCTTATGTTAGTGACTTTCTAAATTGTTTTTTTCCTCCTTTTTTAATATGATTTTATTCCTGAAGCCCTCTGAACCTTTACATGTGATTTTGTATTGTACAAATAAAATGTACCTGACTTATTCACCTGAGGCACAGAGCTCCACAGAGCTCCAACACTGTCAGTAAGCCATACTACTGCTCATTGACAGTGCACTTGCAGTTATTTTTGACATTCCCACAGACACCTTCCTGCAGCCTGAAACACACACTAAAGCAAATGTGTATTAATGTACCAATGAAAATAGTAGCTCACTACAGTGAGCAGCTGTTTTAGGACATTACTGAACTTTGTTTTTAAAAAACACAACACTTTAAAGCGGTACAGCTGCAACTAATGATTTTCACTGCCATTTATTCTGCTGATCAGTTTTTCAGTTAATTTAATAATTATTTGGCTATAATGTAATGTCAGTAAACAGTAAAACATAAAATATTCAGATTGCCTTTTCTGACCCACTAACAGTCAAAAACTTTTAGATATTAATTTTCATTTTAAATTCATGGAAGTCTAAGTAAATTATAAAAATACTGTCATTTAAAGACTGGAAACAGTACGTTGTTGGAGTGACTACTGTGTGACTCTATTCTTCTGTTTTACTGCTGCCAGCAGTCGCATTCATTCTCTCACTTCTCAAAAAGTGAGATTTTACTAAAGAATTTACATTTTCTATTTATGCTCTTACTTAGTGCTGAAAGTGCTTTTACACTACAAGCCACATTCATTCACACACACATTTTTACAGTGCTTACGGCAATGGCAATTTGGGGTTCCGTTTATTGCAAGGGACACTTTGATATGTGGAGTAGGCGAGCCACTCTACCTCTTGAGCCACACCCTCCTGATTTGGTGACTGATGTCCACAGAGAATAAAGCCCAACCCTCATGAGCTTGGTTCTCACTGTAAGATTTCAGTCTGCAAAAGAACCACTGAAAGCCTGGCAGACTTATATTGTGTTTTGATGTCTTTAGATGCCCATCTTCTGAAGAGTTTCTCTTGGGCTTTCTGTTATTTCACATACGTATATGACGTGATTAGTGGAGTTTAACTTAATTGGCTGGCTGCTAGTCTAATTTCACACAGAATTCATAGGTCATCCTTGGTAATCCTTGATTGGACTTTTAGGATATGAATTTGGCCTGTTTAGTTAGAACATATCTGACATGCGTGGGGTCACCAAGTGCTGAGGCGCACAGTGCATAAAACTACTAGAGTTCCAAACCTCCTCTGGCATTAACATCAGCACAAAATCTGTGCACCGTGAGCTTCATGATATGGGTTTTTATGGCCGAGCCGCTTCTGCAGGGGTAATGTGTAGGCGGCCCAGTACTTTTGTCTATATAATGTACAGTGCTTAACAAATTTATTAGACCGCCTGTCATAAAAACCAGAAAGACCATCCAGCATCACAAAGTGCTTTAGTGTGGACTCTTTCCTTTTCAGCGAGTTCTTAATGTTTTACCATTTTGAACAAAAGTGAGGAATTTCAAACTGAATTCATGTTTTTACCTAAATTTGAGCCGGCACACTGGACTTCTCTGAGAAGTCAGAAATTAACAATACAATAACAATAACATTCACCCACTAAAACTAATTTCTGTGTTCAGGAATACAAGCAACTGTAACTGTAATTTGGCATATTAACGAAATAATAATAATGTGCTTTATTATTTTTTTTCTGCTTTTTTGTAAAACTGTAAATTCAAAAATCCATAAATAACAACAATAATTATATTTTCGCATTAAAATATCATTTCGATTAAAGCTTGTGCATACTGGTGGATTAACCATTACAGAAACATAAAATTATTTTGGTAATTACCCGTATTGTTAATTTAGGGCAGCTGTGGCATAAACCTTACACTGGGTGGTGGTTTAATATATTTGTTAAGCACTGTATCTGTTTATGAATAAGAAGACTCTGTAGGGAAAGCACATTACTTTGAGCTACCAGACGTTTTCTGGCTTCCATATGTGGTCTTATTGTTGTCTGAGTTCTATTGCCCAATCATGTTTGAGCACGCTTTGGCTGCATATAAAAGCAAGTGAGAAAAACTAATTAAATGATATTGAGAGGAATAAAACAACAAATCAGAGACAGGTCCTCCATTCACCTGTAGGCGTGTCCTGTGATCTCATTGCGCACCATGACACAGTCCACCAGCCATTTAGCCAGGAGGCCGGCGTTATCATGACCCAGCTGCACCGTGGTCAGCTTCCCCAGGTTCTGACACTGAACACAGACACACAGAAAACATCTAGTTAATGAATATTGCAATTTTAAATCCTACTCTCTTCCATGAACATGAAAGTTTATATTTGACTGTCTTTAATTAATTTATAGTTACTTGGATATAATTTCATGAAAGCTTTCTTTTTACTAGTTTTCTACATTTTTTTCAACATATGTTCCTAATAGATCCAGTAAAGATATCAAAACACAAAGCAGCACTTCAGCCAGCAGTCAAGTATGCAACACATTCTAGCAGGACACAGGACCAACTATGACCAAGTCAAATGCAGAAAACTGGATAGGAAGCATTTCAAAGGGACGTGGTGGATGATGGGAGATGGAGCTTTGGAGCAGGGGCTTTGTCTAACCTTGAACATGGCAGAGATGTGCGTGTGAGGCCTGAAAGCAGACTGAGGGAGATGGAAACATATGTTAAGACACAATGAATGGACAATAAAAATGGCAATGTAGTAGACTACAAAACCAAAACATCCTTCATGCATGTAGACACAGCAGTGCAAGCATGCACACAAACTAGGCTTATCTGGTATCACAGTATACCAGGGTATTTAGAAATCCTCATGGTATGATTTTAATAGTCTGAGAAAAAAGCTGATGCTCCTCTTTCTATTAAACTTGAAGATGCTGCATTGATGTTGTATATTGCAGTGCACTGCACAGAAGCAACACCAGAGGGCAGTCTTCACTGGTGGAACATTTAAATGAGCTCTGAGTTGTGAAACGCAGCAACTGTAAAGTTGTAAACAAAGGTTGTGGTTGAACAGTGAAAAAAATGACCTATGTGTTTTCCTAATCACTCTTCCTTGATGGAAAATGTCTTGAGGTGGCGTAAAGATAAGAAGGAGAATTCTTAAGGACTTAGGCGTTCTTTACGACTTAGGAATCTGACTGCTCTTACACTGGACTGCTTCAGAATGTGAGTGAGAGCAGATGCTGCTGAAATGGGCCTCCTATGATGAAACTACAGTTTCCTGAGGGGGATTATAAAGTATGTAGGCTGTATAAATGTGTCAGAACAAATAAAAAAAAAAGAAAAAAAAAGAAAAAAGAATAAAGACTACCATACACAACAGTGAAATGAGTATGAGTGCTGTCCACTTGTATTTTTTCTTCTCCCTGAAGAGATGATCCACTTTAACTTTTGCCTTTATTAAGGATTTCACCATATCTAAAGGCAAATTAATTAATTAATGATAATCCTAAAGACTAGCAATACAGCAATGCCTAAAATGAGGGCATGACCTATGCATAAAGATGAGCCATCCAACATGGGGAAAGGTGTGCGGACTCTAAAGAGGGTAGCACTTCAAACTCAGGTCAGCTCACTGATGTGTCTGCGAGTCCTCCAGCAGCACAGACTGCTCTGCAGCCCGGACAGCAAAGCTGATTTGTTCAGTCAGCTAGTCCCTCACACCTATAGCTACAATGACTTCTAACAACACAAGCTCAGCTCAGTTTTATTTTTGCTTATTTTTACACAAACACCATCATATGCCCTGTAACTGTGGAAGCGTCAGGAAGGTATGAAAGCATGAAAAAAATGATCAATAGTTAATGTGTAGTGATACCTACATGCTACTCCACTTATGTGTGCATGTGTGTGTGTGTCTGTGTGGGTCAGTTTCTTCGTTTCCTCTCTACATTGCCTTGGTGTGTGCTGGCTGTCAAAGCTGAGAGGAAATGTGAGCAAAAATTTCTATAGTTTCTTTACTGTCAAAATTGTGATATCCAGGCTTAAAAAAGCTTGGATATCACGGCTGGTCAATTTTGTCTGAGTTTTGTTCCATTTTTAGAACTAAAAAAGAACCCTAAAATGGGGTTCTTATAACTGATACTCCCTCGTTCCTGCAGTGCAGACACAGAAAAGGAGCACTTCCTCCAAGAGTTATAGGAACTAACTCTGAAAAATCTTCCTCCAGTCCAAAAGTGCCTGTTGCTACTAAGGTGTTTAAGCCAAGCTAAAGCCTAGGCAAGGAGCACTTTATATACAATCACCTCAGGTTTTGGCTCTTTAAAGTATGTGTAACACAGACTTCTGGAATGACATATACTCTTTAAAAGCTGTCAACAGCTGCATATAATTTTAAGTCAAATTAACTCGATTTATAGAGAATGAAGTATTGCTTCTTTAGAGGTGCTCCTACAGCAGAGTGAACCATGTGATGTTTGACAAGCAGTGACAAGGGCTCAAACAAGCATCATACACAGAAAACACAAACTTAATATCTGCACACAACATCAAAGTGACCAACAGCATGCTCAACTTGTAGAAGGTCAAAGGTCACACTACTCACGTCAAAGGTCATCTCCAAGACGTTTTTGGGGATCTGCATGATGCCCGAGTCTCCCAGTTCCCCTGAGACACACACCCAGGGGTTGGATGTAGTCATAGCGTTGCTCAGCTTCTTGATGGGGATGATGACGACTCGGTATGGGATCACTGCCGAGAACAGAGAAACAGCTAAATAAACACCAACATCCTAAAAAGACTCAGTGTAGCCTATGGAACTTTGTCTATTTCATCCGGAAATCACAGACTGATAGCAGACACACTGCAGCAGACAAGGAAACAGAATAACAGAGCAGAGGAGACTCGAGCCTCACCATGATTCTAAAAACATGTGCACGTACTGTATGTTCATTTGAGTGAATGAAAGCTGCTCTGAGCACTCACTAAGCTGAATACTACATTGAACAGCACAGTCAGCTATTCATCCACATTCAGCTCCATCCATCAAGTAACTGACATTTGCTAGTTAACTCAGGGAGGAACAAGCAGGAAGAGGAGCTCCTCTGTAAGAATGAAAGGCTTTAGATATTCAGCAGGTGATGTGTGGTGATTGCAGAATTTTACTTTCAGCTTCATGTCATGTCAAGGATCATAACAACACAGATGACCCCTTTTCATAGTAACGCTGCTGATTTATAAGGCCACGTCTCCAGATGACTCAGAATTCCAAGAATTCCAAGAATCATGTTTGGCTCAACAAATATGCTTTTTAGTATCTGGAGGATTAACCGTGTGGCTACACTGAATGTGCAGCATATGCAGACCATTCATGGAGTGTATGTGTATTGTTTTATTGTTCATAAATTCACATTCACTATACACTATAATGTTTCCAATTGCCTTAATACACCTAAAGCTGCTCAGCTTATAACATTTTTTTTTTTTGTTCAAGAGAAGCCATGCCATGGGTAAACAGAGGTCAGAGGTTATGTGTAGCTGATGGAAAACTCACTGATGGTGGTGAAGACGCTGGTGAAGCAGAAGTAGTCAACGGCGTTGAGAGAGAGCAAGTGGAAGAGGAACTGCTCCTTCTCCTCCTCACAGCGCAGGAAGGCGTAACGCTTGTACAACTTCCTGTGGCAGTCAGTCAGGTCAGGTTCAGATACAACTAAGCAACACATCTCATCTGTGTATTGTATTTATTACAGGTGGGAACATCATTCAATTCAATTCAATTCAATTCAATTTTATTTATATAGCGCCAAGTCACAACAACAGTCGCCCTCAAGGCGCTTTATATTTTAGGGAATCATCCAGCCAGGTAGCCCTTTAAGGTCTTTTACCTCGTGTAAGTGTAACATATTACTTCTGAAAAAACTTCTGAAAAGACAGTGTTGCACTGTTGTGGCTCAGGGTGTTCTAGATTGCACCTTAAATGTGCTTACTGAATTCATGATCCAGCCACGCAAATAACAACAATGCAAAATGGCACATTATAAAAAAAAGAATTTAACAGCTGATTGCTGTATTGCTGTGATTAGCTTACGGTATCTTTTGGAATATGGAATGTTTTTTGTGGATTTACTTTGTGAACAAAAATCATAAAATGTAAAAATTGCTTTTTATTTGTCAAACATACACTTGGTGATTTCACTTTGTGCGATACAGTACTGTGTACAACTTTGTATCGTGTTTTGCCTTGTTTGCTTATTACAGTCACTGACTGTGGTCTGCTGAGTGGCTGCAGATGAAAATCAGTTTTAAGCTAAACTGTACAATGTATGTTCAATATTGTGCATTGTCTAAAGATGAATGTGGGAATCATCCATCAAAATGCTCACTTGGTTAAGGCTTGTCGCGACAGCAGCTGTTTGAGGTGCTGAGAGAGCAGCTTCTTTTCCAGGGACAGACGGATCCAGGCTCTGGCTCGGCCCACATCTGTCTTAATCTCTGACATACTCTGGATATGCCTGGGACAGGCAGGGAAAAGAAAGCCCAATAAACACCACGGTTTCATGTAAGAAGCAAAAAACATGTCCAGTGATTAACTCCTCGTAACTACTTGTCAGCTTTGACTTCACTCGCTGACTTTCTACATTTTTACAGATGCCTTTCAACAACACTGACCTGCAACGTGTCCGAATCATAAATTACTTCTTTTTACAGTATGTGCAATAAACTTAATGCAGCAAGTCTGTAAGAAACCAATGTAATATACTGTTTAATATTAACAGATAAAACACCAAATAATACCCCTAGTCAGTGGTGTTCTAGTCTACCTGTTGTAGAAGAGACTTGGAGATTGTCAGAATTCATTTTTGTGGACAGTGCAAAGGATTTATGACAAGTTCCTGTTGCCACTAGAGGACAGCAGCACGTACCTCATATCCTGAATGAGAGACACACGCAGAGAAGGCATTGCTATGGAACCATCAGACTTCCTCCTCTCAAGAACATGAGGTACTAATGGAGAGATGAACACCACATGATGGGTTTGCTGTCATTCAAACTTGTCTTCCTAAGACTGGGGCTTTAGAGTGTGTGTGTGTGTTACCTGGTGAGTCAGCCTGCTGCTGTGCCAGCTTCTCCTCGCGGGCCTGGTAATGCAGCAGGTGGGACCACAGGGCTGACTTCCCCTAAAAGATCACAGTTTGTGCGTCAGGGTCACAAAGTCACAAATTACACAAATATAACAGCAGCTAATGCACTCACTGATGAGAGGACACATTACACACACACACAGAGGCAATAACCTCAACATCCAATACCTGATAAACTAGTGTGTTTAAGAAAACTGTAATATTCATGCGGCAGTGTACGAAACATTTTTGTTTCTGTGCGTGTGTGTGTGTGCACACTGACCTGTTTGACCTGCAGCCCATGGCTCCAGATCCTCTCCAGCAGGTCACACAGACTGGCGATCAGAGTGTTCTCCTCCAGTCCAGTGATGTTGGCCTCACCATGACCCAGTTCCACTGCCTCACGGCCCATCTTCTCCACCAGCATACGCTTGGTCTAGACACCCACATATGATTAGAGGAATCACCGGGATTAATTCTGCACATATGGCCTGGATTTTAGATATTTTAATAAGATGTAGTAAGATTAACCATATTAATGCATTTTCAACCAAACCAAAATCCAACAAAAATATGCCTTACTTATTAAATGATATAAAAAATATTACATTTTGTGGATCCATCTGGTTTGTGCTATTGTATAATCTTTCATCTTTGGGTTATTGAATAGTTGTGTACTTTCTGCAATGAACAATGGAGGCACCTCTTTAGCGATTTCTTATACTTGATGTCAGTTGAGTGACCTGACGGGAGTATAACATCTCATATTGAAGGCTTCGCTTTATATTGTACATAATTTGTATTACAGCTGAGGAACTTTTTATGTATATTTTTCTGACTGTCATCAGGGTATAATCCAAAATCCATATGCATGTTAGAGCTGATATCTATCAATTGTCAGTATAATGCTGTATTCGCTTTAACTGTAAATTATTTCCATGTGATACAATCACGTAACCAGCAACATGTGATTTAAGATGGCGTTGTTTTCTGATACAATAAATAGGTAAAACTGCAGTCCTGCAGCGTGCGAGCTGTTGATTTTTGCATGTGTTGACTCATTTTTGGCCCACTACCAGCCTCACTTTTTGGTGTGGATATTTTTTTCTATCCTTCTTATTAAATGACCAATGACAAATATCAGTTTTGACTGTAAGGTGCTTATTAATTTACTGTTGTGTAAAGACAATGGTATTTACTAACAGTGGCATTTACAAATCTGTGAGTAAATCGTGCATACAAAGGTTTCACGTACAAATTAGTAATTTCTTTTCATACCTGAGTTTGTTCATACTTTATGAACACATTTAGAAGTGCTTCTGACCATGCGCATGAAAAAATGAAGGCCGGGCTGTCTTAGGAAATTTAAACACAAGTCTTTAAAATGAATACTTGTAATAACAACAACAACAGTAATAATAATAATAATAATAATAATAATAATATCACTTTCAGTCTAATTTCTTGGCACTATCCCACGGTTGCTGGAGTATCTGGATTTTCTTTTTTCCCCACTGCAGTGAGTTTCTCATCTGAGGCTGACAGATCACATGCTCCTTGTCCTCCACCTGTTTTCTTCTTCTTATTGTAGTCTGTTAGTCTTTTTTCATATCAACTCTGTTACACAAATTTTATTTTACTTCTGATATTCAGAACCTCCATTATTTCAGCTTTGCTTTTTTTATTTTTTAAACGTTATCAGTCTTGTGGAAACTCTTTGGAAAGCTGTGCTTTTTCTGGCTTCCTCTTGGGATACAATTGTTTCAGTTTCTTCAGTTGGACTTTCTCCTACTTTATTGTAGGGTCTTTACCCTAAAATATAAAGCACCTTGAGGCGACTGTTGTTGTGATTTGGTGCTATATAAATAAAATTGAATTGCCTTAGAGGTGCAGGTTTCCCTCTTGCAACATTGTCATCACCTGTAGGTATATGTGTTTCTTTATAGAGAAATGAGGGCATGGCAGAACACAGATAGTATGCAGATTGCACAAGCCTGTTGGTTCAGAATGATTCTGATTTACTAGCATACGCACAGCGGTAAGAACAAAATAAGCTGGTGTGCACGTTTTATAAATCCGATGGTAATTTTGCGCACACACTTGTTTTTGCTCAAGGTAAGAACATTTCCACACACATATTAGCAAATGAGGGCCACTGACCTGATTGATACATGTGGTGATAAATTAATTTTACTGAACTAATGACTGGAATTGTCATGGTCCCTGGGTCGTGGACCCAGGGTTTTGAGTTTTGTGTATTTAATATTTTATTTGGTTTTGAGAATTGTTTAAGTTTGTTTGAGTTTTGTTTCTTGTTTCTTTTGCTTATTGATTACGGTTTATATTCTTGGCCTCCCCAGGGTCCCTTGTATATAGTTAGTTCCTTGTATCTTAGAGTTTAGAAACCTTGTTATTTTATGATGGGTTATTCTTTGGTCTCTCCTATCAGTTAAGTCTTCTCTCAGTTCTAGTTGCTCTTGTAGTTGAAGTTATCCTTTAGTTTGTTCCCTTTGTGTTCCCATTCTGTTCCTCCTTCTGTCTCATCTTTATCTCTGTGTTCTCCTGCCTCTGTCCTCCCTGTGTCAAGTAATGGCTTCTCTCTGTTGTGTCTTACTTCCTGTTTTATTTTGGTAACTGTTGTTCTCTGTGCCTTATGTTTAGCTTAGCTTCCCTTGTCTCATCCCTGATTTGTTCCACCTGTTCCACCCAGCTGTTCCCTATTCTCCTCGATGCCCCGGGTGTGAAACAAAACTCAAATATAAACAATTCTCAAAACCAAAAAGAATATTAAATACACAAAACTCAAAACCCAGGGACCATGACAGGAATTTCTCTGTATGTGAGCAAACTTTAATCTTTTGGGGTCGTCATCGGTGACGACCCTAACCTCAACCCTAACCCTAACTCTAACCCTATGCAATCTAAATATTTAATTTTTGTGTTTATGAAAAAGTCTTGG
>VUQI01037257.1:6847-27516 GCA_015106735.1 Paratilapia polleni
TGAAGTAATTGTTTTCTGTATGACTTTATCAGTCTCTCACATCAGTGTGGAGGAATTTTGGCCCACTCTTGCTTCAGTACATTGAAGCTTGCAGGCATTACAGGTCTCTTAAGGTCCCGCCACAGCATTTCAATCAGGTTGAGGTCTGGACTTTGATGGGGCCATTACAACACCTTGATTCTTTTCTTTTTCAGCCATTCTGCTGTAGATTTGCTGGTGTGCTTAGAATTATTGTCCTGCTACATAACCCAACTTAGCTGTCAGACAGATGGCCTCACATTTGACTCTAGAATACTTTGGTATACAGAGGAGTTCATGGTCAACTCAATGACTATAAGGTGCCCGGGACCTGTGGCTGCAAAGCAAGCCCAAATCATCACCCCTCCACCACTGTGCTTGACAGTTGGTATGAGGTTTCTCGTTTTCACTGAGCGTAGTGCTGCAGAAGTCTTGTGGTTTGTTCAGATGCAATTTTGCAAACCTAAGCCATGCTGCCATGTTCTTTTTAGAGAGAAGAGGCTTTCTCCAGGTAACCATTCCAAACAAGCCATACTTGTTTAGTCTTTTTCTAATTGTATTTTAATGAACTTTAACATTTAACATGCTAACTGAGGCCTGTAGAGTCTGAGATGTAGCTCTTGGATTTTTTGCAGTTTCTCTAAGCATTCCACTGTCTGACCTTGGAGTGAATTTGCTGGGACGTCCACTCCTGGGAACATTGTGTTAACACACACTTGAATGCTCCAGACCAGCAAACTGCCAAAACATCTGCTTTTATAGAGGTGCTCACAGTTGCTGATGATCAGTTAATCAAATGCATTTGATCAGCAGCACCTGCTGCTACTTAACCTCTTAATTCCAATGAAAGCAGTAACACTGTACTTAGTTTTTCACAAGACTCCTGTGAAAACTTTCTTTTTCACATGACTGTATAATATCACTAAAGGATTCAGACAAGGAAATCTCTGTATGCAAGGGGAAAGGCTGAAAATCAATACTGAACGATGGCACCTCAAACGCTGGGGAATACACACAAAGTTCTGGAACAACACATATGGATGGGTCTTGCTTATTTCAGCAGATCAATGCCATAGCATATTCTGCTTGCATTACAACTTTAGGAAGCAACTTTAGGAAGAGACTCAGGGTGCTAAATTGGTCTGCCGTCAGTCCACCAGCTGAATCATCCTGTTTTTATTTACATTTTAAACAGCATCCCAACTTTTTTGGATGCTGGGTTTTATTCAACTACAAAGCTGCTTCCTCTACCCTCTTATTTGAAAGACATCCCAACAGAGAAATATAGTTATACATTCAGCCATACCTACAATTACACAGTGAATCAGCGGTGACAGAACAGCTTCTGCCTCTGTTTTCTTACCAAAGTATTATCTGAGTGAAAAGATGGTAGGCTTGGGTGTGTGTAACACCACCCTAGCTCTCACTGAAATGCCTGCCCGCCAGATAGGACTATCATTACTCTACAGCTAGTTACTACACTACTGCAATTGCAGGACATTAAAGACACAGACGTCATGATACACTGGCATTTAAGTCTGCAAATATGAGTTAACAGATCAGTGTCAAAGGATATGTAACAGTAAAGTCTAACATCTGGTTGACTTCATGGGCATCTTTCTCTCCATCAACTTTTCATCACTTTGGTCTCATCTGTCCATAAAACTTTCTTCCAGAACCTTTCTGGCTTGTCTTTTTTTTTCTGTCTGCATACTTTACTTACTTTTGCACACACAAAAGTGAGGGCAATCAAAAAAAAACACAGCCAATTCTGTGAAATGGTAAAAAGCATGTACAAGTGATGACCATTAAATGAAAGCTGCTGCTTGATTTCAAATCCAAACACCGTTCACTTTAGTCTTAACATACTTATAGGGGACACTATAGAAGAAAACATCCCTGTCCCAAATGCATGACTGTGTATGGTATGTGCTACAGGAGCCATACACGGCTCAGCAGCAAAAACAAAGTTACATAGAAACACCAGTCTCATACACCACTTCACTTCCACCAGATTTTCACTAAATGAAGGTCAGCTGCACCCACACTGAAGTATAACAGTCAGGGCATTCCTGTAATATATAGACTATACAAGTCATTTATTAATGTAATTACATGGGTGTCACAGTGGTTCAGGGGCAGGCACTAGCTGCCTAAGTATTCACTGACTGGTTAGTATGTTACATGTCTATTTTAAATTGGGAAGCCTACATTTCCTGTTTGCTAGCTATTTAATAGACTGAAAAATCTGCCCAGAGTTCACTCTTACTCGTGGCATCCAATCCTTGACGCCTGTCTGTGCTAAGGTTCCTTAAATGTTTGTGACTAAAGATTTAGGATGCAATAGGATGTTGCATAAATTGCAGCACAACAAAACGAAATTACTCGGTTTGGTAATATATAATATCAAAAACACAATATCGGTGATAGTCAGGTAAAAGAGGAGACTACAGTAATACCTGCTCTCTATTATTTTATATTATATTATATTCCCTGTAGGGTACAGCGTCCTCTGCATTGCCCCAACTTGAAAGCAGGCGCTCACTGTGCTGCATTTTCTAAATGTTTCACCAAATATGTAACATAAATAAAAAAAAAGGAAGATGAGTCTAATCATGTCCCTTCTCTCTCTTACTCTCTCTCTGTGCTGAGGTGCCATTTATATCAGTCTCATAGCTAAAAATAGCAAGCACAACCATCTTACAGTGAGGTGGGTGAGGGCTGGGCAGGGAGAATGGAGGGACAGGACAGAATGACTGAAAATGAATGAAATATAAAAATGCCTAAAAATTCTTAGCCCATTAGAGCTTAACCACATTTGAATTATAGTTTTAAGAAGTGCAACATGACTTAGTCTGAAATGTTGGGTTTGTACAGATTTATTATAAGTAGGCTAAACTATCTAGCTGTCATGAAAGTTGTAGCAACCCCCTAGATATATTTTATTATAAAGAAAATCTAGCCAATAATATTATTGGTCTCTAAACATATATATAGTATAAATTTCTGTTAACGAATAGCTTCATATATTAGTTTCATGTGTATTCTTTGGTAAACATGACTTGTCTGAATATGTATACTGGAAGTGATTGTCCCACCTTAAAGTAGCCTCCCTCATACAGGGTATTCGGGGGGCCGAAGATGGCCACTTCCCAGTTGTAGAGGTCAGACTCCTCCACCAGAGTGATGCGGAAGCCCTCCACTGGCTGCTCCTGCAGAGACTTCAGCTCCATCATGAGGGCCTTCTGGGAACTAGGGGTTGCTTGGTGGGCCATGTTATTTCCTCTCTTCTGACACCAGTTAGCATAGATCAGTGATAATTGTCGAGTGGACAGAAATATTATAAGCTTAATGACACTCAGGCTCTTAATCACATTGCATGTATTTTTCACTTCATAACCAGTTTGACTCTACAGCAAACACCTAGTGTCTTAGCTCTGTTTTTATTAACAGGAGACTTTCTAACAAAAACGACAGGAAAAGCAAAACGCTGGCAAACTAAACGCTACAGGAAAAAAAACAAAAACAAAAACAACTCAAAAACAATCAGGATATGTGGCCTGCAAAGACATATTATGTCAGTTGTTTGGCTCGCAGGCCTTTTATGGGGGGAAAAAAGAACAAAGTTAACAGAAAGTGTTTACCTCTGTCTCCTTGCACTGTAATGTGTATTCGTTTCCTTACAGCTGAGCCCTGCAGGGTAAAGTCATTGGCTGTCCATGCTAACCTGGCTATGTCTTGAAAAAGAGACAGTGACAGTAGCAGTGGATCTTTCTGCTAAAGCCTATGGCTGGTCCTCGTGTTGTGTTTCCGAAATTCTTTGTGTGCCAGTGTTGACAGTTGACATGGAGCAAATATCAGTGTAAGTCACGGTCTCCTGCGGATCATTCTTGGGTTTAAAAGAGGACTCTGGCTCTCTCTGCCATCTCTCCGTGCTGCTGGTTCGGTTCGGACAGGCGCTCAGCTGATCTCTGCTTGTTTATGTTTGTTTATCTGCTCTCTGGCAGTCTCAACTTCTCCACACGTCAGCTAAACCCCTACCGAGCAACTTCGCTCAAATAGAGCAGATTTTCTGCTCTCTGTCGTCCCCTCCGGCACAGTTACAGTGTAAAAGACTGTTAATTTCGAGCCCGCGGTCGCTAAAAGGACAATAAGTGAGAGGTTTATACTCGCGAATTACAGTGGATTTAATCGATTTTTATTTTCCTTCCATCGATGCTTCCGGCTATCATTGCGCGTGTCTGCAGAACGTAAAGCGCGTACGGGTCTGAACGTGACGTGCGCGCACTCGGTGCTAAGAAAAGAAGAGCTTACGTTTACATTTGTATAACATTTTTTATGTTTTAGAAGCCAGAAATGAGCATATTTAAATAATTAAATCTTATAAATTTTGTTTTTATGTAAGTTGGCCACATTGTTAATTTAATCTTTTTTTTTCTTCTTAAGCTCGACAACAATGCTGAATATCTGAAGCTTGGAATTTCACTAAACCTGCACCTACGTCCAGTCAGTCCTTTACTATATTTCCATATTTGTTGAGATATAAGGACGTGAGATAAAGTCTTTGGTTACGTAGTTAGCCTGTATTTATTCAGTCTCACTGGGATCACGATTATTATTATTATTTTTTTTTTTAATCAGTGCTCTTCAGTGACAGTCCACACCATTTTCAGAGCATCTAAATGATCAGTCAGCTTATGGGGAGAAGAGGGTGCTACTCATTGGCTATAGTGCTACTGTTTGTCTTTACCTGCAAACTTGTGCTTAAATAATACAACCACATTTACTCAGAAAAAAAACAAAACATTTTTTAGAGGTGATTTTAACATTAGTGGCTGGATAATGTAGGGCTACTTTATTCAAAATTGGACAGACCAACATTAGAGGGCAGAATTCATGTGAGTGTGAGGCAGTATTAAACCTCTGCATATGTCTAATAAATACTACAATAAATATAGCATTCACTTCTCATTATTCTCTGACAATAACTCCACACCTTCGAATGAATGAAACAGGTTTAACCGGTGCCTGTTTTTATTAAAAACCGATTTTTGAACACAGTTTACGTTGGGTGCCTGTAGCGGTGTCGTGGTGTGACGTCATACACCAGAGTGACGCCAGACAGGAACCAGTGGAAAGGGAGCTTGACAAATCAAGATGGCGACCTACGTTGAAACAGGAAAGAGGTTTCAGTATAAATAAAACCGATTCGGAGATCATCTTAAATTGGAGTGGTACCGCTACAAGGCGTCGTTTGGATTTTGAAAGGACAAGACGGAGCAGATACTGGTGAGAGGGGTCTGTTCTTCTCTGTGAGCTCCTTTTAATATCAGGGGCGGTGGCAGCAGAGACAGCAGTCTGTCCTATCCGGCCACATAACAAACAGGCCACTGGCGAAGCTAAGCTCATTAGCATGAATAGTGGCATTCCACCAAGACAGTTAGCCAGTACCTGGTGGTGACTGTCAGTGAGCTAATTAATTTAGCGTTATATTCCTGAAATACCAAGTAAGCTAACGCCATAACCGACGCTGACTTCTTAAACTGTCACCGTTACTATGAAACTGTTAGAGCGTTGAGCTACGAGTAACCTAAGAGAGTAGACTGGTTTAGCATGTGGCTAAGGCTATCATAACTTAAGTGACACTAGCTAACGAATATATCGTAGCTGATGGATTTTATGATCCATACGTGACACCTGGGGCCTTTGAAATTGTCTTTAACCCAAAGAAGCTTAAAAATGTGTTATCGACGCTCACTCCAGTGCTTTCGTTCTCGTTTTAAGTTGCACGCAGTTCAGTTCCTCGAAGTTCGCCAATTTATTTACCTTTACGAGTCGTCCACCGCTGTTGTGATTATCACAGATATCTGGAATATTAGAAGTAACTCGTTTTAACTCTAATCGTGATTAGAAGCAGAAACGTTATAGCAAAACTAGAAGGAATTTGATATAAGCTGAGTTGTTAAGGTAGCTTTGAAGAGGACCAAGCTGTGGTGACGCGGTGTTGTATAACGTTATCCCCAACTACTACAAACCACCACCTATTGGGTAACTACTAAGCTAAAGTCTTCGTGCTTAAGATACTTGCTGGAGAAAGATACACCCCAGTCATGAGATACCTTGTGATCATAATTGATTTGTGACATTAGATTGAAAGTAACAGAAAGCACACAAGCAAAGCAGCTAAAAGATGCAAACATCTGTAGAGTTGAGTGCTGATTTTCACTCATGTAGGAAATGCCAGGCAAATGATCTCAGTATGTCAGTGAGCCAGCTGATACAGTGTTTTTGTACATTTTAGCCTAAAGGAGTTTGAAATACTCTTTGTTTTCTAAGCACACAGCACTTCAAGTGGATCAAATCATTTACATTTTCTGCTGAACATTAGTCTGCACACCAGCACACAGATCAAAGTTCTGTTCAGCAGATTTGAAAACAGTGGCGTCTGTGTTCATAATGTCAGGCATTGTTGCACAGCATGACCAAATAACAGGATTATGTAACTTGATGCAGTGCAACATAATGCATAAAGGCAAATGGAACAGTTATAATTTGAAAAGATTTGCACTGTCATGTCATAGTGTGTTATTTCTCTTACGCTTTGATTAAAACTATTACATGGGCATTTCTCAGCAACCAACATTATATTGTAAATGTTACCATGTTAGACAAAATGTTACACCTGTTAGCAAGTGAATGAAGGGCTGTGGAAGTCTACTTTGTGCTGTTTTCATATTGATGCACCATTTTTTGATATGCTGACCTATAGCTTATAATTCTTACCTCTCTTTTACCCCCCCAAAAAAAATCATGGGACTCTCACTGTTCACTAACCCATGTGCTCATTTCTGTTTTCAGACTCTAAATGGCTGCGAGGAAGTCTGGCTCAGATGCATACAACAATGGCAAGGACTTACTTTCAGTACTTTGTTGTTTCACTGTATGTTATATATTTCATTATATGTTTGTGCCTTTAGCTCCAATGTGCATTCTTCTAATGTATGCCTACTTTGCTTTTTTTTTCTTCTTCTTCTTCTTTGGGTTTTAATGTACACAGGACCCATCAGCTATCTTGATGATGTTCCCTTCAAGATAAATGAAAAATTCCGCTGTCCAGATAAAGTGGGTCTGCCTGTTGGTTTCTATGTGCCAGACAGAGGCTCTGCACTGGTGGACACACAGGTTGGTTTGGCACAGATGTTAGTTGTGGTTAGTTGTGGCATAAATGCAGCTCTGCACATCACATTTATGGCAGCTGAAATTAAGACCAGAGAAAAGTCATTGTTTGTGTTACTGTTATTCTCATAATTAATACAGTAATTATTATTACAGTAATTAATTTTAGAGTAATTATTTTGTCTTCTACTTTGTGTCCTCTTTGTCCATCACTCATCATTCTTCTTCTTAATACATCCTCCACAGTATGACTTTACTTTGGAGAAGCGTAGTGTGCGCTGGGGAGCAGAATTGGCTGAGGCCAGAGCAGCAGAGGCCAGGGCAGAAGAGGCTGCAGCCAAACAGGAGGCAGAGTGTAGGGAGTGTTTGGCCAAGGCCCAGGACGTTGATGGTGGCGGAGGGAAGAAACCCCAGTCTGCTGCAGAGGATCAGGACCTTCTACCACCAGCGCTGAACCCTGTCCTAGCAGGGCTGAGCCATAATGCCATCCTCACTCCACTGCCTGCTCCAAGCTTTGGCCCCAGGAACACCCAGCCCAGCACTCCTCAGCCACACAGCCTCAATTTAGCTGATTTTGAGCGGGAAGAGGACCCCTTTGACAAGCTGGAACTCAAAACTTTGGACGATAAGGAGGAGTTGAGAAACATCCTCCAGAGCCAGCCTCAGCCTCAGCCTCAGCCTCAGCCTCAACCTCCTCCTCCTCCTCCTGTTTCCCCACCAGAGGTCTCTCAGCTAGGGCCAACATCACGTGGAAACAGCCCATCTCCACCTAGCACCAACACCAGCCTCTCAGCCAAACCAGGCTTTGCCCACAAACCCAATGGGTTGGTTGCCTTGCTGGACATGGACAGAGTTGGGCATCCTGGAAGGGCAGGGTTTGACAAAGACGATCGACCCTGTAACATCCGCTCTCTGACTTTCCCCAAGCTCACTGATTCTGGTGACCCAGAGCCAGTGAGGTACAGTCCACTCCCTGCCACCGTTCCTGCTCCCCGACAGAGCCTACCCAATGGCAGCCCACCGACCATGCCTAAGGCCCAAGTTATTGTTGCTTCTGAGCCACCCAGCCACACCAAGAGTGGTACACCAAAGCCTGTGAGTATAATCCAGTGGATACATTGAACACACTGATACTGCAGAGACTCACTCTGCAAAGCAGTGAGTCGACGTTGCAAAGCAGTGAGTGCATTCTCTGTATGTGAGTAATTGTGCATGTAGCTTGTATGAGCTAGAGCAATCAGGACTGGCAAGAGATGGTAAATAAAAACATCTTTGAACTCTGACACTCACTCATGTTTTTTTTTCATTAGGCTGTTCCAGGCTTGGGATCTGCTGGTCTGCCGTGTGGTGGAGCACTTCTCAGCATGACTCCCAGCGAACGTCAGTGTGTGGAAACGCTTGTGGGCATGGGGTACGCTTATGAGGGTGTCCTAAGGGCCATGCAAAGACAAGGGCAGAACGTGGAGCAGGTGCGACTTCCTGCTACCCCAGTGTGCAGAAATCTGAATTCATAACATATTTGGTGTATGATGCTTAGCACTTCAATTGTTTTGCCTGTATGTCTCTGTTAGTGTGCACCGTGAAGCATTAAAACGAATGTTTTGGACTACGCTCGTGTATGAAAAGTTGAGGCAATAGATCAGGTTTTGTACAGCTAGTATGAAATACTTAAAACAATAATATCCTGTCCAGCCAAGGTCACATGATTATGGAAATTATCAGTAGATGTTGTATAACAGGTTCTATCAAGTGATGCGCTGCATTTACCAGATGGATGAGAGTGATGAAGTAGCATTGGGGATCAGTACTGTGAGATAACAGTCTTATAGAGCAGGAATAGCTTGATTATAGAACATTACAGAGTAAGAAATTAAATATGAAATAATTTTGGTTCACTGTAAAACCTTACAAGGAAAAACTATTAGTACCACATTGCTATTATAATTGTCTTTTACATGGGAATTTGAGTTAACATTGTATTCTTACTTACACATAATAAACATTTACTTATTGTCTGTCCAAGGTACTGGACTATCTGTTTGTCCACAATCGTCTGTGTGAACGTGGCTTTGATGAAAGTGCGGTGGAGGAATGTTTAGAGATGTACCAGTGCTCAGAAGAAAAGGTTTGTACATTTTGCCAAAAGATAACTATACATCTCAAGAAGATAAGAAAAACTGTCAGTGTATAGTGTTTAAATGTCTGTAGCTCAAATTATAGCCTAAGAGGCTAAAAAGTGTGTAGAATACAATAATAATAATTATGTCATTTGAACATATTTTTCATCCTTTGCAGGCCTTGCAGTTTCTTGAGCTGATGTCAAGGTTTGGTGAAATGGGATTTGAGCGCGATGCCATCAAAGAGGTGCTGCTAGTTCACAACAATGATCAGGACAAGGCTCTGGAGGACCTGATGGCTCGTGCCACGGCTAGCTGAGCCTAGCCTGTCAGCTAACCAAAGCTCTACCCAGGGCATGCCTCTCGCTACCACCCTTTCCTTCTGCCCACCCTATCATACCATGCCCTGTCCTTGCCTTGGCTGTGGAAGGGACTGCTGGGAGACTGTTTTATTTCTCTCTGTGCTAAAACGCATTGTGTGTCAGCACTTCTTAAAGACTGTGCCTAGAGTGGAGGAGGTTAAACTGTAACAATGATTCTTAATGGTGTTCCAGGATTTGGTACTACTAGATTATTCATGAATAGGAGGGATGACTGAGCTGTGGCATGCTGATGCCATTCTGATTTGCTTCCACTTGGAAGTGTTATCTGACTGCAGGCAAAAATGCAGAACTGAATGAGGAGGAGCTGGTGACAGACTCGCAGAATGACCAGTCTGAACTTTAGAATCTCCAAAACAAGTAACCTGCCATCTTCCACTGCTCACAGCAGACCTTGTACACGGTGGAGGGGATCGGTGGGCTTGTGGAGGCTCTCTTCAAACCGAACAATTTTACATTAACAAATAAAAGACACAGACAGAAAATTGACTCTCAAGGAGTGCCCTCTGTGCTGTTGTGCCCCGCGCCTGTTTCTGTTCTACTTTATGCTTTCACTCACTCTTGTCAGTTTTTCTGTTTATTTTGGGCACTTTTTATGTTGGTTTCAGATTCAGTTTCTCTGCTTTCTGTTTTAGGAATTGCATAATAGATCATTTGTCATCATAACTCTGAACATAAGAGTACTACTGCCCCAGTCTGCTCTTTGACCTGCACTGGAAAGCCTGCTAAAGGAGTGGTGAGAGATGTAGGAAATTGAGAAATATCCCATGATGCATTGGCACTGATGTGTCACATACTGCACAGGCATACAGCTTTCATAAATATCAACTTATTTAAAATAGTACACTGACACTTTGATTTAAAAATAAAGAGTTTGATATGATAATGTAAGATATGTTAACTTACAAAAGTGATGGTTTTAACTGTCGAGCTTTCGTTTGCATACTGGAAAACAGAGTGGTTTAAAAAAAAAAAAGAGAAAATGTAAGTGAGGGTTGTTTTTGCAGCCACATCACAGTGCAATAGAGTCATTTAATTTTGTGTGACTGTTGACTGGCACTTTGAGTCTCAAGTGATTGTTGGGAGATGAGGAATGGTCTTCGAGCCTTGCTGGAAATTTGGATGCAACCAGAAAAGCTTTGAGTTTAGCGATTTCTGTCATTCACACACTGTTTTTGGATTTCATACCACAAAATCAAATCAAACAGTACTTTGTTTTGTTGGTTTGTCCACTGTTTTCTCATGTGTAATATATAATCAGTGTTCATTCAGATTTTAGTTTGGTTGACATCTCCATAGTCTTAAACGGAACATTAAAAAAAAAAAAAAAGGTTGAAAACATTTTCCAGGATTTTGATTGGGTAAAAATGTTTAAAAGAAGAATCCTTTATTTTTATATATGTGGTAATGGACCTCCTGCGTTCCATGTTTAAAAAGTGTGTCTGGGTTGACAGGGATTGTGAGAGGAATGGCAACAGTTTAAGGACTTAACATAAGCAAAGTGTGACTCAGAGAACTGAAACTTTGCTTGGGATTGGTCTAGTTCAAATGTCAGAACATTTCTAACCAATCAATTTGTTTGTTTTTTTTTGCCAATACAGAAATTATTTTACTTGTTTAATAGAAAATATTAGTAACCAAGTGTCTGCAGAATACACGGTACCATTCAAACCGCAATAATGAGCACATGTACATGAGTAAATGAACTTCCCAAAATGCACACTTTAGAGTGTTTGCTTTAGTGGCAAACATTATAAATTCACCCTAGAGTAATGTTTTTGGGAGTGAGGGGTTAAGAGTTGGCATTATTGGTTTCAGGTGAATAACATGTCTTAAGCAAGGTGTCATGTTGTCACTTCATCCAGCCTTTGGAATCTGTCATGTCCACAAGAAAGTTTCACTTTTTTATTGCCTTCCTTACTATTTACCAGGATAAATAAGACAGACAAACACACAAGTGGTATTATAGTCTCCATACTTAACTTCAGTGTGGTTTTGTTAATCATAGATAAAGTAAGCTGGTGTCCACTTGCCTCTTCTCTGACAGCCCCACACACTGGACCTCTAATTGATGCCTCCTAGCTTTCATACTAACCTTGGAATTGTGTGAGGATGAAGTGCAAGAAGGTTCTCATTATTTAGGGGATCATGTTTAAATAGCTATAGTTTATATAGCTAAATTTCCATCAATGGATCTAATGAACATTGAAATATTTTAATATTATTATAAATGGTGGGCAAATGTCTTTCCCAAGCTCCTAAAATGTGATTCACAAAATGTTCAGTTTCCTTATTATTATTTGGAAATTATTAAATGTGCACATCTTTTGAGTGGTGAGACTGTTTTTTTTTTTCTGGCTTGATTTTCTCAGGTTGGACCACAACCAATTCAAAGTGGTACATAAATCTGGTGAGGAAGTACAACTCCCCTGTCACTCATTTCTCTCTTCTACAGCACATGCATTTGTATTCTCTCTGTTTAGCTGAGAAGATGGCAACAATACAGATAATTGGTATTGTCGGTGGCAACTGGAAACATCCAATTGCAGACTAGTCAGCAGAATATACAACAGCACAGAGGCCAAATGTACTGTGCCTCTGATTATCAAGGTATATATACTGAGAAGATTACAGTCATGTGCAACACCTGTTAACAGACCTGAGTTAAAGTGCTCATCATCTGTGTGATTTCAGATTTCCATACCTTGATGCTCATGCCAACATTAGGACAGCTTCAGAAAAACCCAGTAAGCCCACTGTAATGGTGAATTGTCTGCATCTGTACAGAGGGTTTTAACATCAGCCAGGCTCTACAAAGGGCTTTACAACGTGGTTCTCATTCACACACACATGCAGGGTGTTTGTCCGCCATCAGGAGCAATTTGGGGGTCGGTTTCTTGCCCAGGCACGCATTGGCACGTGAAGAGGCCGGGGATCAGATGGCCAAACTGCAACTGGAGGACAATCCGCTTTACCACACTACCTCTGTCATTACAGTGTTTTAATGTGTATTATTGTACACACTGTGATTTCTTTCCTCCTATCTGAGATTTCAAAGATCTTCAGCTGTACAATAGAATCGCGTAATAGTGTCCCAATAAAATATTAATAGTCATTTAACTAAACGAAATCTTTATTGAAAACAATTTTGGGTACATATGTGGATTAAACTTACATAAATGTAAAATGGGATTCATTTTATGAAAATATTAATTTTAAGATAAACTTCACTAAAATAAAACAGTATAGTATGCTCACAGACAGCTCTGTTGTCAGATAATCGGGTCAATGGTCTCACACAATTAACGGGAACGAGCACGCGTGACGTTCACGTACGACCTTGTTTTTGTTTAATTTCAGTGCGGCTGCGCACTGCCCAATGCTTTTGCCGTGGCTGCTGACGCGACTTGACAAGGAAAAAAAAAAGCAAGCTACTAGGTCGGAAGTGAATAGTTTACAGGGCCAAAGTGTAGTAATTTTTGAGAGGCAAGGGAGCAAGCCACCGGAGGAAATTTGACAGTAATCTTAGCTTGTTAGTAACCAACCTCATCCGTATGTGATCGCCCTTCCTCGTCGTTAAACGCTGCCTTTGAGGGCCAAGGAAAAAAATAGCATATCGCCATTATATGATCCAGTGTCCAGCGTCACTTTTACCCTCCATGTGGGTGAGGGAACTGTGTGTGTCAGATTATGGCGAGAAAAACAGTTAGCAGGAAAAGGAAGGCAGGAGAGCCGAAGGACCAACAACAGGTAGGCGGAAACCGGTGCGCTTCCATATTAGCAAGCTAGCTAAACGGTTATGTTAGGATGCTAACTAGCAGCCAGATTTAGCTGATATAAGATATTTTATGACAGACTATTAGTGACATTATACCATTTAACAGCTTTCCTACATAGAAAAATCATGCACCAGAAAGTCATAACTGTGTACCTTTTAAAGCAATATTACCGCATGTTTCTATTTGAGAGTACCCGTTTATGTTAGCACATCGTTAGCCAACGGGAGTCCGTTGTCAGTCTGACAGCTAATGTTAGCCATCTTGTTTGGGATATATTATTTACCTTTTCAGAGATGGTTAGATAGTACTGGCAGTCCTTTGCTGTAATAGGTCATCCATTGTCACCTTTTGATCAACAATGAAAGCAGAATTGTTCTTAAAAATTGCTGAATAGTCTTATCAGGCATAGATGTAGCTAACGCTAGCCGAAACGTTAACAGTTAAGCTGGCTAGCTAGATCCCTTACATACGGACTAACCATAGATCGGTTGCGTCCAGGCCCTGAGTTGGACGTTTGTCGGCATATGAAGTTCCTCATCAGCTAAATATGCCAACAGAGCCAGCGTTGAGTCCAGCACGTCAGGAAAAAATTGTTTGAAATGAATCAGAAAGTAGAGTAATCACGACCTGCTTTTAGTGCATCTTTCAGGCCAATGGAGCCACCATTGTCAGTAGACTTGAGTCAAATCCTTATTGTCAGAACAGTGTATCAATCTAGCATAAGACAAAACGTTCAAACACTACAAGAAGAAAAACTAAACCATATCTCAGCGGATTCCTTTGAGATGCAGAGATCATAAATATTTATTTATTTATTTATTTTATCCCCCTCTGTACAAGAACTGTTACCCAACGTATAATTGGGTTGGTTGAATTAATAATCAACAGTAGCATTTGTAATTTTCCTGGTTTCTTATTTTTTTTTTAAACCGTATGATTGGTTACAAACGTATACTTATGCCAGCGAGACTGTTGTTCTGGGGACCCTGTTCCTGTAAATGTTTCTGTGTGTTCAGCATCTTTAAACAATTATGAAATGCACAAAAGCTCCCCAACTTATTTCTTCCAGTGAATACAGAATGAGTCAGGTCTGTGTCTCTGTGTATTCTGTTTTTGTTTTTATTATTTTAACATTTTAAGAGCTGTGGTGTGAGCTGCAGTTGTAAACTGTGAAATGTGAACAGAGCTTTAATCATGTGGCCCAAGTTTAATTTTCAATGGCCGGGAAAGTCACTAAGTGTTGCAAAGGTTAAATGAGTCTATTGATGGGCAAACATAAGTGTGACTCAGTCTATATCCCTTTGTAAGAGAGTTTATCATGAGTGATATTGCAGTCTGTCAGTAGACCCCACAAAATCTCTTTATGTATTAACAGTGCTATAGATCTACCTGAGATGTTCAAAATCAGTGGTATTGTGTGCACTAGGTCTGTATCTATTAAGCCTAAAGATGTGACAGTGTGCACTTGTGTGTTTTTGTTGTACCTTTGTCATGCTCCAGTAAGGCTCTTGAATCTGTACTTACAAGTTCTGTGTCCACAGTCATGTGTAAGATGGGCATGGCTCAGCATGGATAAGTTGAGACAAAACGGGCATAAAGAAGTCTGAAATGCACATTTATTCAAGGCTCATTTGGTTTGTAGATTCTGTTGATAGTAGTACTCAACTCATTTTTAGAATACTTCTTCAAAATTGCACATTAAACATAATAATTAACAAATCTAGTTTTTCCACAAATAATCTTTAGATCTTCCTTCCCTCTCTTTCCTCAGCTGGGCTGGTGTCAGGCGCCACACAAGCGGAGCCGTGTTTCTTGTTCTTCACGTCATGCTCAGCAGTGTTGGTGCAGTCGGCGCTCTGTGGTATGTGCCCTCCGGGGGCGGGAGTTCAGACCTCAACAGCAGCATGAGTTGCGGCTGCAGCGGAGCCTGCGTGGCTTTGCAGCCGGCAGGCTTCCCGGAATTCTCAAAGAGAGGGAGTTTTCTCTGGGACGGCTCAATAAAGTGTTTGCTTCACAGTGGCTCAATCACCGGCAAGTGGTGTGCGGGACCAAATGCAACACAGTAAGATGCCCTTTTGTTTCTGACCTGCATTAGGTAGTTAGACCTTTCCATATATTTCCAGCACTTGATGTTAGTCAGAAATCACTTAATCTGTACGTTTACATGACCTCATATAGTTTGTTTATAGAAAGAGAAAGATCATTCTTAAATCAACTCCAAATCTGAGACCAAGTAAACAAGTTCTGGTGTCCTTAAGGCTTACTCTTAAGTGAGCTTAACTACTCAGTCAGGATTTTTCTATTTTCCTCACACATCTTTGGCCAACTACATGTATTTTCTTCATATGCTTTCAGCTTTTTGTAGTTGATGTCCTGACAGGACAGATCACACGCATTCCCATGCTGAAAGACAGGGAGAGTCGTGACGGAGGCTCTGGGGTAGTGAGTGCAGTGATGGCTGGGCGGCATTATCACTCCATAGGAAGCTCCCGTGCGCGGCTAGACCAGCAAGGCTGTGGGATCCATGCTATTGAACTCAACCCCTCGAGGACACTGCTCGCCACTGGAGGAGACAACCCGAACAGCCTGGCCATCTACCAGCTGCCTACACTGGACCCTGTTTGTGTTGGAGATGTAAGTGGTTTGAACTATTTGGCTTTACTGATATTTGGTTATTGCTCATGGTGGCTATTCCGCTCTTTTTCCTGTTCTATCTCATTTTATTTTCATTTTTTATAATGATATCAAACTTTCCATGTACCCACATTTATTAAAAGAATTCTAGAGATTTTAGATGGATTCAGAATTGTTCGGAAGCTTTAATTCCACCTATTTAGTAATGTAATGAGTCTATTTCATCTCTCTGCATGGTGCCCTCTCCAAACTAATGGAGTGGTGTCTTGCATGAAAAACATGTACGCACAGTAAAACACAAGGTTCAGGAGATGACGTAAACAAGCATCACTGGAAACTCGCAATTGCTTTAAACTCCCTTTTAAAATCAGACATTTTGTAATGGATCATTGTAGCTGCTCCCCTCAATCATATTCATTTCAAAGATTGCAGAGGTGTGATCGTCTTTTGAGTTGTTCAGTAAATCAAGTAGATCTGGTATTGTGTTTACAGATGGTTGTCTGCCTCGGTTGGAGAACAACAGGCATGTCATAACACAGTTATCACGCTGTAGATTCTCAAGAAATTGTGACAAAAATGGTTATAAGCATAGCTGTGTGTCATAAATTGTGTTAATTTATACATATAACTTAAATGGACATTTTTTTTTCTTGGCCATTATGAAAAACTATGTAGAGATGAGTGTTAAACACAATATCTGACTGAATGTCGATTTGTTTGACCTTATTCAGTCAGTCTGATTAAAAGATCTTTTTGGAATTTGAAGCCAACATAACATGCTACAACTTACGTGTGTTCAAAATCATTTACTGAGTAACTACTCTCTGTATAGGGAGTTGTGTATAGAGGACTATATAGTGAGCTATTTAACAAAATGCATAAACACTTTTGGACACAACACAGATCATTTTCTCTGCATCTTTTATTGCAGAATTTCTGCTGCACAATTGTCATTGTCAGTGTGTCTTTTTTTCCTTTGGCACAGTACACGACGGTACACAATGCAAAGGTACTGACCATTGGTTATTTGCTACATTGTGGGATACTTTTGAGTGCTCTGTATACACTCTGTGGGCACTTTATTAGGTACACCTTGCTAGTACCGTTTTGGATCTCCTTTTGCCTTCAGAACTGCCTTAATTCTTTGAGGAATGTTTCCAGCACTTTGTTGAATCTATGCTACAGAGTCCTCTTGGTCCATATTGACATGATAGCATCACACAGTTGCTGCAGGTTTGTCAGCTGCCCATCCATGATGTGACTCTCCCGTTCCACCACATCCCAAAGGTGCTCTATTGGATTGAGATCTGGTGACTATGGAGGCCTTTTGAGTACAGTGAACTCATTGTCAAGTTCAAGAAAGCAGTTTGAGATGATTTGAGCTTTGTGACATGACACATTATCCTGCTGGAAGCAGCCATCTGAAGATGGGTATACTGTGGTAATAAAGCAATGGACATGGTCAACAACAATAATCAGGTAGGCTCTTGCATTTAAATGATGCTCAGCTGCTACTAAGGGGCCCAAAGTGTTCAAAGAAAATATCCTCTGACCTCTGACATTAACAAGGCATTTTCACCCAGAGAACTGCAGCTCACTGGATATTTTCTCTTTTTTGGACCATTCTCTGTAAACCCTTGAGATGGTTGTGTGGGAAAATCCCAGTAGATCAGCAGTTTCTGAAATATTCAAACCAGCCCATCTGGCACCAACAATCATGCCACCTAAATCACCTTTCTTCCACATTCTGGTGCTCAGTTTGAACTTCCACAGGTCATCTTGACCATGTGTACCTGCCTGAATGCATGTGATTGCTGCCATGAGAAGGGCTGATTAGATATTTGCATTAATGAGCAGTTGAACAGGTGTACTGGTGGCTGTGAGTGTATTACACTCACTATACATTTAGAAGGCACTACAAAATGGTGAGCTCAATATACAGTCCGCTATACAATGAGTAGTAAGTGATTTTGTATACAGTGTATATTGGAATGCTAACATCCTGTGCTTGAGTATTGTAACATGCTTACTGTGAGATTTTCACTCCAGACCATGCAGGTTCTCTCTTCTTCATCCAGAGAGGAATGAAATGCTGCATGTCTTGATAATGTGGCATAGCCACTGTTTAGCATCATCTATTCATCAATCCAGCCTGAAGCACACAAGCTTTTGTATAACTTTAACATCATAGCCATTTGTTTTTCAGGATGGTCATAATGACTGGATATTCTCAATAGCATGGATCAGTGACAACATGGCAGTTTCTGGTGAGTTTGCATGAGTTGCACACCATTTTCTGTTGATGAGGCAGAGGAAGATGGAACTTTGGCTAATGTAATATGATAAATTATATGGACATTGACTGAATTTATATATGTATATATTTAGTGGGTGAATATTTAGTAGATGAATAGTCTAGGTAATAATAGAGATGAGCTCTGTTTGTATTTTAATCTGTAGGGTCCAGAGATGGCTCCATGGGCCTGTGGGAGGTTACAGAGGAAGTAAGGAGTCAAAATGAAGAGATGGTTCCCTCCTATGCCCACATCTCCCACCGTGCCCTCAAGGACATCCCCAAGGAGTACACCAACCCATACAACTGTAAAGTCCGTGCTCTGGCCTTCAACAACAACCATAAAGTAAGGCTTCTCCATGTGATTAATTTTGCCTGCAACAAAGTCTTTGTTGGCTGTGATGTGCAGAACTCGGTCTTTTATAGTTTTATAGTGGTTACAATGTTAGTTAACTTGAGAACTGTTTCTTGTCCAAAAATCTTAAAATATTGTCGTGAAATGCTATTGCTCTAAATTTTTAAATGTGGTATACATTTATCATGTTTTGTTGTTTTTTTTTTTAAACTTTATATCACCAAAATATTCTTTTTCTGTGTGGACTACAGGGTTCTGTAAGTCTATAAATAAATTTTTATCTCAGGTTTATTTTTTCCAGTTACATCTCAATAAATACATTTAGATTTTTTTCTTTGTAATATGCACCAAAGCAATATAAAGTCATCATCATCAGTCAGCCCAGTCATCTTTTGCTAAATGATGACTGGGCTCATTTAATAAAGTATACCAGTGTAAACCTGTTAAATTTGTTCTCTAAGCACATTAATATTTCTACCTCTAGATTTACTCTTTTCTGTGCAGATTTTTTTTTCTCCTTCTTTCATTACATTCATCTAAGCTTTAACCCAGAGAGAACATACTCAGTTCATCGGATTAACTCTGCTGTGTTGAAACGGAAACTTATTTCCCATCCCTGAGCGGGGTTTGAGATTAATTTTCTTGCTTTCTGAAACAGGCTTGAGAGGAATCCATTGTGAACACCAGTGATTGTGATCAGGGTAGTTGTTTATGAAAGAAAGACTGACAGCTTTTAGAATTTGAAAGTCTTTGGGGGAGTGTAAGTTCAGGTGTTTGTAGACCTGAGTCATTTATGACCTGCCTTTCCATGTTGGGTTTCCCCTTCTTTAAGGAACTGGGTGCTGTGTCCTTGGATGGCTATTTCCACCTCTGGAAAGCTGAGCATAACTTGTGCAAGGTACAGTACATACACTATATTGCCAAAATATTCACTCACCCATCCAAATCATTGAATTCAGGTGTTCCAATCACTTCTGTGGCCACAGGTGTATAAAATCATGCACCTAGGCATGCAGACTGCTTCTACAAACATTTGTGAAAGAATGGGTCGCTCTCAGGACCTCAGTGAATTCCAGCGTGGTACCGGTCGTGAAATTTCCTCTCTACTAAATATTCCACAGTCAACTGTTAGTGGTATTATAACAAAGTGGAAGCGATCGGGAACGACAGCAACTCAGCCACGAATTGGTAGGCCACGTAAAATCACAGAGCGGGGTCAGCGGATGTTGAGGTGCATAGTGCACAGTGGTCACCAACTTTCTACAGAGTCAATAGCTACAGACCTCCAAACCTCACGTGGCCTTCAGATTAGCTCAGGAACAGTGCGTAGAGAGCTTCATGGAACGGGTTTCCATAGCTGAGCAGCTGCATCCAAGGCTTACATCACCAAGCGCAATGCAAAGCGTCGGATGCAGTGGTGTAAAGCACGCCGGCACTGGACTCTAGAGCAGTGGAGACGTGTTCTCTGGAGTGACGAATCACGCTTCTCCATCTGGCAATCCAATGGACGAGTCTGGGTTTGGCAGTTGCCAGGAGAACGGTACTTGTCTGACTGCATTGTGCCAAGTGTAAAGTTTGGTGGAGGGGGGATTATGGTGTGAGGTTGTTTTTCAGGAGTTGGGCTTGGCCCCTTAGTTCCAGTGAAAGGAACTCTTAATGCTTCAGCATACCAAGACATTTTGGACAATTTCATGCTCCCAACTTTGTGGGAACAGTTTGGGGATGGCCCCTTCCTGTTTCTACATGATTGCGCACCAGTGCACAAAGCAAGGTCCATAAAGACATGGATAAGCGAGTTTGGTGTGGAAGAACTTGACTGGCCTGAACAGAGTCCTGACCTCAACCTGATAGAACACCTTTGGGATGAATTAGAGCGGAGACTGCGAGGCCTTCTCGTCCAACATCAGTGTCTGACCT
>VUQI01037271.1:2655-16649 GCA_015106735.1 Paratilapia polleni
AAGATGCAAAATGCAAAAAGGCAACAAAAATCTGTGTAATCTGCCTTGAACAGCACAGTGTTGTACATAATGTGCACCATTAGTAGCAAAACAGAGGCCAGTTGGCCAAATCAGGCCTTTCATCAAAAATAGGGGCTGAAGTTTTCATTTTAATAGTTTGCATCAAAACATTTAAATAATGTCTCATAAACATACCGCAGGTAATAAAATACTGCATATATAAACACACAGACACTGACATGCCTGCATACATTCACAAAGTTCTGCTGCTTCATTACTTATTAATGCTTTCAGACAACCTTAGTGACTGGAGAGCTATTTTGGGGGCAGAATGATCTTCAAATCATCTGCCAGCGAGCCAGTCTCTCCCTGTGCTCATCACTCTCCTACCCGATTCTCATCACTTTTTCTCCCCCTGCTCATCACTTCTTTCCTGAGAGCAGGAGGCTGGCTATAGCCAGGGCACGACAGGTTGGAGGTTGTGTGTATGTGTGTGAGAGAGAGAGAGGCAGAGAGACAGAAAGAGACAGTGCATTGTGTGGTTAGATAATGCCAGGTCATGCTTGTCTGACACTGTGCAGTCAAAGGGCGTCCTCTATAGGTCACTGGACTAACTACATCCTGCTAAGGGTCAAAAAGGTCAAAGAAGAATCAAAATGCTCAGTCTGACCCTGCAATTCTACCAAAATATATAATATGAAATATTTATCTTATATGATAAATATTTCATATTTTATATAAATAAATAGTAGAGATTTATTTTGGAAGAGAGTTCCTCTGGAGCAATAAAGTTGTCAAATGTCCATACTACTGTATTTCACTCAGCACTTATCATTATCCAGTAAAATCCTTTTAATTTCAAACATTACATATCCCCTCAAAGGAAAGATTTAAGGTTTCTTTCCTGTGCTTACTGATCATCTTGGAGACACTGATCCTTATGACTGACAGTGAAAATGAAGCAAAAAAGGGAACATAAACAGATGGATATGTGAAACTGCATTCCCAAGGCAAAGAAACAGGAGGATGAGGTGCAGCAGTGATAGAGAATGAAATGAGCTGGATGGAAAGGGTGGAATTGGATGTTTGTTTTTGAAGTCACTTCTGTTACCGCATAAGCTATTCTGTCAAATTGCACAAACAAGGTGAAATGAGGAAAGACGTAAGGACAAAAGAAGGTATATAAAGCTAGAATGGAAAGAAATGGACGTAAAAGGCAGTTTAAAGGGAGTAAGGAGAAGACTAGACTAAACAGTGGTTAAAAGTCAAAATCCATCCTTTTATAAAAAAGCATGCCTTGTGTATGATGTGAAACAGAAGAGATGTTAAAGATACAAAAAAAATATAAAACATAGTTATTTCAACTCCAGAAAAAAAGACTTTGCTATCAAAACTGATCACCATAGAAAAATGTCTGTGCTCTGTGTCCAGTGACCAAGCATTCCTATGGCAGAACTAGTGGAATCTAAAACAGTACAATTACTTGGGATTAGTAGGCATTTCGCACTAAAGGTTAAATTGTTAAGTTGTCGGTTTCCCCTTATTTTGCTCTTTTCAGTATAAGCATGGTGAACATGCCAAGAAGGCATCATTGTACAGATGTGAAGGGAGAAAAGACCTTTCACTTTTCAATTTCAAAGTGAAGTTTTACTCACGAAGTCTTAGAGAGTTAGAGTGCATGTTATGCTGTGTGAATGTGAGTCTGTTTGTGTGTCATTGTGTCATGTACACGTTTCAAAGAACACTGTTCCCTTAAGTTTCTCTTAAGGCTCCCTGCAGGTACTGTATCACTGCACCACTGCACCATCAACACTGCATCACCATCTCACACTCTGTATCTTTCACTCACACGCACACACACAAACTCATAACTGTCAAGCTGCTTACCTGCTGAGCCTTTCACAATGAGAAACTATAGTGATGCTACAAAAAACAAAAATACCAACGAGCATATGATCCCATCCCATCCTGCTTCAGTTCATTTTTCCCCTTCCTTGATTTGTGAAATAGAGTTTACCCAGCTTTGAACTGACAGTATAAAACCTTCTTGCAGTATCTTGCAAGATATTGATAGTTAATAAAGAGCTACATACAATATTTAATAGGATCATGGTTGTATTTTTTATAGGTAGTTATTTTAAAGCAATTAATGAAATCATGCTACAAAGTACAGAGTACTTTTTTGTCCATATAATGTAATATAGACTGAGCACATTAAACACCATAGCCAAGACAAAGTACAGTAAGTGAAGAGAGAAATGGCAATCTTTCTGTCCTTTTCTATACTTCAAAATAATACAGAAAATTAGCACATTTTGTTGCAGGAAGTGAGTATTCATTGAAATGAAGTGAAAGGCTGGCACAAGCTGAAACAACAATACACTCTAATGCAAACTTTGCATCTCAGAAAACTCAGAAAATGGAACAGAATAACTTGAAAAAACTGAAAACAACAGAGACCTAAAGATGCCGAAGACTGACTGAGACCCCTTGGGATAAGTAACAAAGCTTATTCTGTGTCCACCTGAACCCTAGGGAGCATCGGCCTGTCATGTTTGATGCAACGGAGAAAAATTGGGAAAGCTGAAGTACTGATCCCCGTGTCAGAATCAGCCACAATGCTCATCAAATGAAGTGGCAATCATAATCTTTTGCGAGAAAGAAAGCCTCACCATCTTCATGATTAGTCCCAATCATCCAGACCAAAGTGCAGGAGCACTCCTAGCTATTTGACGATGGCCTGCCAGTGATTTCTGAGACAAAAGTTGAGACTTTGGTGGCCAGGAAGCGGATCGTCTGGTCCTTCACCCCCAAGTTTCTTTGTCATGCAAGTCGCAGAACAACTTTTCTGTGGAATCGTAAGGGTGACATTCAGAACAGAAATAAAAGCACATAAGAAGTCAACACACTATTTTATATATTCACTCTGAAGTAAAGAATTTGCATATACAATACACCAGACTCAGCTCAGCTGGAAGGCAAAGCTTTTGATTTACAAGTCGATCAACATTTCAGCCCTCACCTATGTTCACAAGCTCTGGATAGCAGAACTCGAGAACATAGGTGAGGGCATGTAGTGTGACTGCAAATAGCAATCACACTACATGTGTAAATCCAACTGAGTCCAACTGAACTGCACCTGTGTCCACCTTTTCGAGCAGGCCCAGGAACAGTTCGCTGAACTGCACCCGGGCACGGCACACAGCGATCACACTAATCAAACAAACTGAACTTTGGAGGTCAATTGCAGTCAGGTACAAGGTAGCCCAGTGTGAGTAGGTCCTTAGAGACAGGGTGAGGAGCTGCTCCTTGCCATCAAAAGGAGCTGATGTGGTTCGGGCATTTGACAGGATGCCTTCTGGGTGCCTCCCCTTGGAAATCTTCTGCCAAGTTGGGAAGAGAGCCTGAGGTAGAGCCAGAACTCAATCGAGAGATCATAAAGTATGTCTCATATGTCCTGGGAGAGGCCTGGGATATCCCAGGATGAACTGGAAAATGTGGATAAGGACATCTGGAATACTCTGCTTAGCCTGCTGCTACCACAACCATAATGACTTCAGAGAAGTGGAAGAAAATAAATGGATGGATGTACAGCATACTGAAAGTATTAGGAAGAATGATTTTCTTCTATCTGCTGAGAAACATCCTGTACGCTATAATAAATCACGTTGCAGATGTATAAGAATGAACCCATTTGAATTTTTCTGTTGCTTAACTGCATTGTCTTGATTTATGTTTACAGTTTTTTATTTTTGGAAACCAATGTGAAAAGACTACAGAAATAAAAAGAAACTGTTTATGCCCTATTGAATCACATCATTCCACATTATGTCACATCACATACTGAAACTAAGCAGAATCACATCACTGGAGCTTGAAATGTCATTCATGAACTAGATCATTGCTCATATCTTAAGATGTGGATCATGACATCCTCACAAGGAAAGGCACTCATCTGTAATCTGTAATAAGAAACAAGCAGCAGCTAGTTCTAGCTAGTGCCATTTTTGTACACAGACAGCAACTCAAACACACACACACTTGCTTCACTGACCATAAAATTACTACTCCCAAAATATGCAACAAGTACAAGCATGTAAGCCTAATTAGCTTTCTACATGAAGTGGAAAAAGGTCTCACTAACTACCTAATTAGACTATGGGGTTGTGGGTCACGTTTTCTTTTTTCTTTTTTTTTTTTAAATCCTAGTTAATTACAAGCACATCCACTGTGTAGCATGATCTGTGTGAAGTAGAGTCCTGGATGTTCTTCTAATGTCAGCAGCGCTGACCTGCTCTTCATTAGAAGACTACAGTACAGAATGTCCAGCAAAGAGGGTTTTACATTTGCCATTAACATTAAAAGCGGAAACCAAGAAAACCAGGACATAAGCCAAGCAGCAAAACATGGTTATGTTAGAAACAAAGGCTTGCGAAAAATCTTTAAGTTGATAAATTCTGCCAGAAAAATAAAAAATCATTTGTTGTTTACTTCATGGATTCACATTGAAAACATACACAACAACAACATACTTGTCAGGATACTGTGAAACTTAATGAAAATTGCCACAGTAGCTAAAGGTGCAGGGCATAAAGTAAAGTCAGTTACAGTAAAACAGAAGTGGGACTTCATTAAAGAGCTCCTATTATCCTTATTTACACCTCATATTCAAAATCGTGAACCATACTGGAGTAGCTTTATTGACTGATGATTCACAGCTCATAATAATCATTATTTATATTATACCAGGCCTTGGTGCAGCCCCTCAATTCATCCCCTGTCTGAAACAAGCTGTTTTAACCCCTCTCTCTTTAATGCCAACGTTCTTCGGGATGGCAGTCACTCATAAATACAAGGTTTGAACAGCAGGTGGGCGGGGCTTCCATGGTAACAGCTCGGTCTGTATGCCTGAGATGACCATATTAAGGATATTTGCTCTCACTGTCATTACACAGAGCCAAGAGAAGAACAACACTATCCAAAACCAAGTGTTTAGAGCAGACTGAAGCCTGACCTTTTGGCTCACAGGGATTACTTGTACATACACTGACCTTATCACAGCCATGTTTAATTTAAGCATCCACCACTGTAACAGTACACATATATGTCAGAAAATAAAGAAAAGCATAAGAGGTCCCCTTTAATGTCTAATTAGACATTAACAGACTGCTTGCTTATATGACCTATGTGAGTTATTAGGCTTTTCTCTGTAAAGTATCTAATCCTGCTGTAAGTAATCATAGTATTGTTTTAACATCAAGTACAAGAACTGTATTCTAAATCTTGAAGGATCACATTCTGCTACTAAGAAGTTGATTAATGAGTGACCTTCCTGCAGTCCCTGAAGTTTGAACTTGGCTAAACCAGGTGAAAAATATCACATGCCTCACTCTCACTGTGACACTCATGAGCAGTCACAATCAATTTACAAACAGGCCCTCAGCACTCTGCTCACTGTCAGTGTGATACAAGAGGTATGAAAGCACTGCTGACTACCTGTTACTTTTCTCTTTCTTCATCCCTCTCTCCCTCCTGACTTCTTCCTCATCAAACCCAATTCATAGGAAATTGCTCATTCCAGTGCTACCTTTTGAAGCCTGTGATTAACAGGCTATTTGGCCTCCAGTCAGACAGAAAGAATGAGACAAGGGCAAGAATTAGAGAGGCAAAAGCACATCAAAGATTGCTGCTATATGCCTGCCTATGGCTCTCTTCAGTCATCTTCTATAGATTTACAATGTCTTAGCTGTATGAGGGCAAGACCTCTGGTATTTAGTTTTGTTCGCTAGAAGGCAGCTTCACTGCCAGATCTAAAAGGCCACTGCAGGGCAACAATAATCCAGAGCAAGAGAGCGAGCTCTGCTGTGAAAGAGTGAACAAAATGAAAAACAAGAGCGAGGCTCTCAAAAGACAGGGACAAAAGAGCTTTCCCCCTGCTGCCTGTTCCTCTGACACAACTAATAAATCACCGTTACACCATCCATCACCAGGCATCAAGTGCGAGACTCACATGATCGATCAGGATGCCTTCAAACTGAGGTAAAACATGGAGTAGATACAGAGGTCAGGCTCTGTCATGTATACAGTGGAGCACACAAGCAGAACACATAAGGCCATACACAGACACACAAATTATAAACAACAGTATAAAAAGCACATGACAGCCACTACTCTACATACTGCATCTGAGTGTCAATGTAAGTCTAAGATATGAGATTTTAAACACTAAAAAATTCTCTTCTTTGTCATCCTGGGTCCTACTTTTTTTCCTAATATCAATATTGTGCTTGAGAACATAATACTTACCACCTTCACCGCAACGATTTGGGAAAACCACACTTGGGAAGCAAACATCAATCAAAGAAAAAAACCAATGCACTTACCTTTGATTCAAAACCAAAATATTCACACAAATTATACTCCTGGAAATCCTTGCAAGAACATCTCTGGAGTCTCTTTATCACAAAGCACAAGTCAATGACAGCAGCAGTGTCTGTGCCTGTTTCTGTCTTCTTGCATTTACTATTACTTATGTTGTCATGGTAGCCTAGTGGTTGTAAGACACGGATAACAATCAGGATTAAAGGTAAGCAATCAAGCAAATAAATTAATCAGCATTATGACTTTCTAACGACCCAAATTTATTGTGGTAATATGTTGCATGTATTACACGGGCAGTCAGCCTACCCTCAGTGCTCCACAGCTGCTTATAACTTCAACATTAATCAAAGCTTATGTCACCAACAACCAATCAGTAACAGTCTATAAGTGCACACCCGCAATCTTTTCAATGTTCGACACATAGATGTAGCTTTTTTCCTTTCCTTTAGTGGGTTATAACTTTTTGAATACGTAACAGGTCAGCAAAGTTACAGTCCAAACCAAAGGAAATTGTCATCTCCCACAGAAGGCACTGATCCTGTACTGCCTGAAATGCCTTGTTGGCAGTCCAGCTTTGGCCTCAGTAAACATGATACAGAACAAAACTAGTGTATATACAAATAAACTGACACACTGAAGGGAAATGCAACCAACTTCTTTCAACACATATAACAACAGCAGAAACTTGCATACCTAACCTGGTCTGAAGTGAAAAGAGATAGTAAACAATCTAGTAATATTATTTATTTTATTTTTAGGAAATGCTTTAGATAAAAAGGTTTTCTACTGTCTTAAAAGTGAAATCTTGCACATAAATCTGCAGAAATTGTGGATTGTGGAAGTGTTGGGTATAACCAGTTACAAAGTAACACATTACTGTAATCACATTACATTTTTCTGTATTGTAATGCAGTACTGTACTCTCTAACAGAGTATTCTACAGGCTAATCATACAGTTTACTTTGTATTTTGCATTTATGTTTTGTATATTTTTGTATTTATTCTCTATGTCGGAGCACATTGCCTTGTTATTTGCACTATGTGTACACTGTGGTCCTGGAGCTTTGCAATTTCATCTGTCTGTATACTTGTATATGGTTGAGATGACAATAAAGTTCACTTTGACTTTGACTTTGACTAAATTCAGAAATTAAACATGTATGAAAGAAAGAGAATGTAACAGTAAAGTGCTACCTTGCCCAGGCTAGAAAGAAATCCACTGCTGCTAACACAACATAAAGTCTTTACAAGCATCTGCAAAGTCAGCCTGCAAACACAAAGCCAGTAGTGAAGAACCCTGGACCCAGAGAGATGTTAAGCTGAGTGTGTGCTGAGCCCAGTCGAGTAGCCACATCTTGATTTTGATTTTTAGCAGGTAGCAAAAGCAGCGACAAGCAGTCAGGCTTGTAGCATTGAAGCCTCCTTTTCTACCTGTACCTGTTTCTACAGGAGAATCACTGTGGCCACAACATTTTTCTGTGTGCACTTTGGACTGGTTTTCAACTTTGCTGTCGCCTTTTTGTTAATACTTAAAACTTGTTAATGCTATGATGCATTTAAAAACAAGAAGATGTCTCACTTGCTGTTAGATATGATCAAAATTCCTTTCCTCAGGACTATACTCACTTCAAAACTAACTCATAAAAAAGTGTGGACTTTTTTTTCCCCCCAACTCTGACCTCTTGATTCTCTAATGAAAACAACCAGAACATTCTCTGTGAAATGAAGTTTCTCTTGAGTGTCATTCTCCCTGCAGCAAGAGGATAAGAGAAGGTTGAGCAGAAGGAGAGGACAGAGCGGCACTTCGGTGGCCTCGATGGATGTTGCCTTCAAACGCCACATACCCATCCAGGCAAAAGTACTGGGAAACATGAGAGACTTTTATTTTTAACGCAGCCTTCCCTAATCTAATTACCTCAGCAATTAGACTGCAGTGACATGAAAATGAACTCGCAGAAGGCAGTACGGGAGTTGTGACATGCTCTGTTTGCCTTGGCCAGCCCAAAGACGGGAAAAAAAGCTTCTGAGAGTTGGCATAAAATTTCATCAGTTTTTCCGCCTGTGGCAAGTGTGTGGCCAGCGCCTGTGTCCATGCCAGTAAGTGTCTGCTAAAAAAAGGACATATCAGGGTGTCTTTATGTGCATGTCTCCTCTGGTATTTGAGATGAGTGATCTGCTAGGAGCTAAAAAGAGTAATGTTCTTCCAGCACAAGTGACAGCTTTAGCTCAGTTTCACAGCTAGTCACAATCTCCATCAGGAGACATCGAGTCAGATCATGCCGTCATAAACAAGGCTTTCAGGAACAGATCCATACCTCCTCGGTGTTGTGAGTCACATGCTTGGACACTAGCCTGAGCTTGTTGGCAAAAGGAAGAGTCACACGCAGATGGAGAGATGAGAGGCAGCACACGGATCGGTTTAAGTACAGGCATGGACAAACAAGGTAGAGCAGTGCAAGCAAACCAAAGAATGAAAAGAAAATCAGAGAGAACTAAGAAGATATAGATGTCAGCTTGTAACCAAAAGAAAGAAAGGAAATACTGCATACCTCTCAACATCTGTTTTGTGTATATGCGTGTGCTTGCATGTGTGTAAGTGTGCATCAAATCATCTCTTTACCGCCCAGTCTCCCCGAGTCTCGCCTCTGTCTCACTTCAAAGTCAAACCACAACTGATTTATTGGGTACTTCAGTTGACAGGACATTATGGCTGCTCATTAGCATAATAGTGGACATCCAGATCCCATATATGCATATACACACACACACATACAGAGGGATGTATATATATATAAATATTATAAAAAACGACAACTGATTTGCTGTTAGGTTGATCATATTAGCTGTCAAGTAAGTTAAATTATGTAGTGCTTGATAAATGTGTTGTGTTCAGGCCAAAATGGCACCAAAAATGAAGTTAGCATAAGATACAGCTGGCCACCAGTCGGAAGGTAGGTGGTTCAGTCCCCAGTTCATCCACTCCGTATGTCCAGCCACATGTCACGATTCATCCATTGGCATGCAATAGTAATAGACACAGGCACTGTATGCATAGGATAATATACGAATGAATGCATGCGTTAGGTTAACAGGTCGTTCCTAATTGACCATAGGTGGGATTAAGAGCGCAAATCTGTCTCTCTGTGTTGGCCCTGCGATAGACTGACGACCTACCCAGGGTGCACCCTGGCAGCTAGGATAGGCTCCACCCCCTGCTCGACCATGAATTGGATAAGCGGTTAAGAAAATGTATGGATGGATGAAGATATATGTGTGCATGTGTGTGTGAATGGGGGAATGTGGTATGTAGTGGAAAAGGCACTTCAAGTCACCAGTAAGAGTATAAAATAAAAGGCTTAACATTCATGTACCATAATCACCAAAATATACAATAGAGCACAACTATTGACAAGAGCAGAAAAATACTAAAAGCTGCAAAACTCTATGTACAGCACATAGGTTTCATGCTGTGTCTTCAAACTGTTACACTGCATCTTCTGTATGAAATAAATGTAAATTATGAATTCAAATACACAAAACAGGAAACTGTTTACAAAAGGCATACTTTGCAGTTGCATCTGTAGCTGTCCATTTGTTGTTCTTAGCAAATTTAGTGGCCATCATGACCAGCACTGGGGTTGTTACTCAAAAACAGTACTGTATTACACATTACTCGTTACCTTTCTTAAAAGTAATGCAGTACATTACTTACTTACTCACCAGAGAAAGTAATTCGCTACACTACTTGTTACATTACCTTTGTGTTACTCTGTAACATGACTTGAAATAAACTGTCACATAATTATCAGTTAACAGTATAAACCTTAGGCTACAGTCCCACACGTCGACACAAATCCCTATCCTAATTAAGACACACATAATGATCTTTCTTTTAGTGTTTAGGTTTGAACACAAAACCAACAACACAAAGCAAAGCTGAAAACCAGTCCAAAGAGGGATCTCCACAGTGATTTTATTATAGAAACATGTACAGGTGGAAATGGAGGCTACAGTGTTATAAGCCTGACTGCTCATCACTGCCTTTGTTACCTGTTGGATCTTCTCTAGCTTTGTATTAGCATGCGGTCTGTGCAGGTGTTTATAGAGAGTCGAAGTTGTGTTAGCAGTATAATGCAGTTTTTTTCTGTCCTGGACGCAGTTCTCACTGTACCATTGAGCTCTTGTCCTTTTGTGCAAGAAAAATATAACGAATGTCCATATCGCCACTGCTCAGAAGTTGTAGACCGCTCCAGTATTTTCCTCCTCCCTGCACACAAACTGAAATCAGCTGATTGTAGCACAAGTGCGCAGGAAGAAAAATAGAGAATGCGTTACTGCATTACAGAAAAATGTAATGCGATTACAGTAAAGTACAGTAACATATTACTTTGGATACGTTACTGTAATCTGTAGTTACTGTAGTTACACTAAACACTGATCATAACACTCAGCACTCAATATACGCACGTTTATATAGACACACACACACACACACACACACACATTTGTTTTTGATCTACAGTAGCATTTTTTTTTTAGCCATCAGTCAGAATTCAGGAACCTTGAGATTAATTGAAACAACGTTACACACATGACTCCTGTCTGCGTTTGGGTATCTAGATTGATTGTCCGGATCTGATACAAGTCACCGAAGGACTTTATTTCTGCATGCAAAACCAAGGTATGTTGAACACAAAAACTTTTGTTGTCAGTCAGTAAATAACACATTCATACAGAAAAAAAAATCCTTACAAGGTAGTGCAGTTAAAAAGAAAAGATGCAAACACTCACACACCTTTCTCTTCAGATTTTTGTGCATATATCCTTCAGCTGTCATTTGTAAGTACTGTTCCTGCGCCTTTGGCACACTACATCTAAACAGGTGGTTGAGTGGACATTTTCTGTGATGTCATTTTAAAGTGATATACAGTATGCAGTTTCTAGACCTGAAATTCACCTTATATCGTCTGCAAAAGTTGACAATGGGCTCTATATCAAAGATTTGACGCCACGCTAAAATATGCAAACTGCACTATTATTTCAAACTGCATATAGACACATAAAAACTCATCTGAGGATAAAATCTCAAAAACCTGAAATCTCTCTTTCGTGCTGGCAGATGTCCAGGTTTTCTCTGAACATTGGCTTCTAGGTATTGTAAATGCTGGGGCAATTTTTCATCAGCCTGAAATGAATTCTACTGGCCTGACTACAGAGCAATAAAAGGATGTTAAACTTAGATTCTCTGTCTGTCTGCACCATCAAACATGAGCAGACACAGCAACAACAAAAGATTAGAGATCAAAACGGGTACCAGAGCAATAAATCAGCAGGAAAACTCCTTTACCTGGCATACCAGAGGAACAAATGTCCCCTGAAAACAGCACTCTTGGCTTTGATAGGTTACTGTGCTTTCCCGCAACATGTTGCTGCACCACAGCCCTGCGTGCAGTGACTGTTTCATATTCAATGAGTCTGTGGTGAGTTTTCTCAAAACCATTCCATCACCTCAATCACTGCTTCCTCCATCTTTTAATTAAATCAATGTCACCCTCCTTCTCTCTACCTCTGTCTGTCTCCTCTTCTTTCCTTCTCATTCTTTCCCTCCGCTCTCGCTCTCGCCATCTTTCTCTCCTGCTCTCAATCTCTCTCACCCGCTCTCTGGCCTGTGTGACTCCCTGGCCGCAGTTGATTGATGATGAGAAAAAACTCCCAAGGACAGGCGCCTTGTTAAAGACAAGCCAGTGTGTTCTGTCTGTGGGCGCAAACTGAGATGGAGGGAGTGAGTTGAGGGGATTACAAAGAGAGGATCGGCCTGATTTCCAGCTGCTCCATTTCTGCTTCTCCTTTCCTTTCCCATTTTTATCTTTCTCCATAAATTCTCGCTTCCTGCTCTTCCTTGTTTCGTTTACCTTATTTTCTTTTATGGTCTCTTTTTGATTTTATACCCAACAGCTCTACAACTTCACTACAAGGCCCTTTTTTTTGGAACTCCACTGAGAAGAGCCTTGTCACCAGAGGGACTGCTGGATGGGGGTGAAAGTTGTCAGGTGGAGGAGGGTAGAAGGAGAGTAAGAGAGGACGAAAGAGGGGCTCTGTGGTGTCTCAGCCCCCTCCGAGGCCCCTCCGAGGGGGGGCTAGGGTGTTATGGACGGGGGGCCATTCCAGAGAGAGACAAGCTGCAGTCTGATTAATGACTGGGAAGTCATCGTATTCATCACTGCCCTACATCAGCCCAGAGAGAATAGCTGTTTGTTGCCAAGACTGGTGGTTTTTCTGCCTCTATATGTTTTTTTCCTCCCTCTAGTTTTTCAGAAATGTAGAATGAGGCAATCAGAACTAGAATATATTGAGGTAAACAGAAGATGAATGAAAAGAAAAGAAAAAGAAAAAGAATAAATTAAATTCCTGAAGAATATTTTTTATTGGCTCTGTATAAAACAAAAGCAGAGACAACAATACGAGGAGATGGAGGAGTGACGATAAAGACATAGCAAAGGAAAAGCGAAATTAGGGCCCAAATGTTTAGCTGATAGATTGGCTGGTATCTAAAAGTAATCTCCATCCGCTGGCAAATATTATTTCCTAAATTGTGCTTCTTTTCTAAGCTTCTAAAAATTTTTTTTTGTCTATCTTGAGAGGAAATGACTATGATTAATCAACAATGAAAATCAATTGATTACTGCCTTAGACTAAAGCAACAAGACATTTAAAAGGACTGCACTGGGAAACATGGAATACAGGAATATCATAGAGCCAATGAAATGTTGTTTCTGTTGTTGGATTCTCAGAAAAAAAAATTACAAGATTTGCAAGCAGGTGTTTGTCCAAACAGATTTCTGGGATTCTCCAAATTTTTTACACTTCCAGGAAGAAAGGAAGTGACCACTCGGTGCTAGGTTACACGCACTTGAGCAAATTACGATAAAGTGATAGAAAACCACAGAGCGTGTTGTGAAGTCCATGAGCTGACAGTAAATAGCTTTGTTTTAAACCTGCAGCTGAAAGACACTGTGAAAGTAACAGTGACTCTTATTGTTTGGATGTTTCTACACATTTCTGTAATGACTGAAAAGCGAGAGTACTGACAGGAACTAGAAAGAGAGACCATATTTCTCCCATATTAGCTTCTCTTCACTGGCTACCAGTTAAATCCAGAATTGAATTTAAAATCCTTCTCCTCACATACAAAGTCTTAAAAAAATCAGGCCACTTCAGAGCACTTTGCTCTCAGACTGCAGGCTTACTCGTGGTTCCTAGGGTATTTAAAAGTAGAATGGGAGGCAGAGCCTTCAGCTTTCAGGCCCCTCTCCTATGGAACCAGCTCCCAGTTTGGATTCAGGAGACAGACACCCTCTCTACTTTTAAGATTAGGCTTAAAACTTTCCTTTTTGATAGAGCTTATAGTTAGGGCTGGATCAGGTGACCCTGAACAATCCCTTAGTTAAGCTGCAAAAGGCTTAGGCTGCTGGGGGCTTCCCATGATGCACTGAGCACTTCCTCTTCCTCACTTCCTTTCACTCTCCATGTGTTTATACACCACTTGCATTTAATCATTAGCTATTTTTAACTCTGTCTCTCTCCCACAGTGTGCCTTGTCTCCCTCTGCTCTC
>VUQI01037279.1:0-11080 GCA_015106735.1 Paratilapia polleni
ATGACACAGGTCAAGCATCCAATACATCCCTCCAGAAACTAAAGCCACATGTGTTGTAAATATAATGCTGTCTTTCCCACCTAACTTAGACTGTGTTAACGACTGTAGACCCAGACCACAAGGCACACATTCCAAACCCATAGAAGCTGCTTCTCTTTCCACCTATCATTACCATTGATTACTTTTTAAAAACAGAGTTCCTGACACCACCCTGTACCTCTCTACTCACCTTATTGATAAACACAGATGGGGAGCTAGACAAACAGAACCTGCTCATACATCCCAGACTTTCTGAATCCATAGACTCATAATCATGTCAATCAATACACCTCTAAAAACTAAAACCATATGTGTTGTAAACATAATGACGTCTTACCCACATAACTTTGACTGCATGACCCTGTGAACTCGACCTTTGACCCTAGCTGTCAAAACCAATTAGTGGATGATAGAAGATGTCTCATTAATCTCTCTCACAACACTGGTTCATCCCTTGAGTTAGGTGCCTTTTTTATGCTTGAATGATTCATAAGTCAGTGTTAAGTGGCTTAGCAAAAAACCTTCCTCTGAAAATGGTTAGGTAAAAGGACTGGACTGAAAATCAGTGAAAAAGCAGCCAATGTCCAAAGAAAAACTTTGAAAGACATTCAGAAAGCCTGGAGAACTATTGCTCAAGAGCACTTCAAAAAAATTACAAGAAAGTCTGCCTCCTTGGAAGCAAAATATAAAGAAATGAGGGGTAGTTCAAGACTTTTGCACAGTCCTGTACATAGGTTTAAAATGTATTCTTAACCCTTTTTTTTTAATGTATTCCGTTCACTTGCATGTTCGTGACATAAAAGGTCCTAGACATTTTGGAGATTATTCATGAGCAGCTGAGCTAAATTTATTAAGATGGGCCCAAGAAATTTATTAATCCCTTATTCTTTGGATGTTGACATCTAAACTAGTCAGTTTCAGATTAATCCACAGATGATATTAAAGAAGTTGATGCTAAACAATGAACTATTAATTCATCACACAGTATTTTTGGGCTTTGCTGCCTTAATCTGGGATTCAGGGGAGTGGGTGTTTCACAGATGCAATTAAATGAAATGCTTGAACTTTTTAGATACACCTGAAGTTACTCCATTGAAAGTTGCTGCCAGAGTGGTATGAGAAACATGAGTTTAAACGTGAGACGCTTGGAGTTGATCGACCTTTCTTTTCTTCGTCTTCGGAGGGAATTTGGAGAGACTCACAGCCTAAATTGTGCTCCATTAATGGTTTCCCTTGTGCATTGCTGCTTTCAGGTCATAAATATTTCAGCATTCATAACAGCTGCAGATAGTTATCCTTGCTTTAAAGCTGCATTATATGTACAATCTCCTTCGTCCAGGTCGAGCACTGGAGTATGTCCAGCAAATGAAGGACAACTATTGTAATTTAAATGTGCCCTCAGTGTGTCTTGCATCAATGTCCTCATGCACAGACTCTCCCTCTTGCAGGTCATTTTCAGGAAGATTGCTGATGTGAAGAGGGAGCAGGAGCGTCAGAGTGAGGTGGCTCTCTCCATTCCCGAAGACCACCCTGTTCGCAAGTTGTTCCAGAAGTTTAGACAGCATAGAGATGCTCAAACAGCAGGAGAGTCGAACACTTACTTGGATCATAACTGTGTGCAGGTGGAGCTCCAGCACCACCAGAACCACCACACTGACTCAAACTCTTACCCTCAGTCTGGTCAGTTATTAGCTCCTCAGCAGCAGCAACAGAAGCAGGAGTACGGCTCAGCAGGAGGGGGAAGCAGCTGCAACATGCCTGAACAGTCAGAGCAAAGCTGCATACAGGAGGTTGTGGAGTCTGTACCAAAGCCTTGTGCAGAGAGTCAGTTCAATCAGAGCAGCGGTGCAGGTGGAGAGGGTACTGCAGGTAGCAGCAGAGGTGTCAGAGGCTGGGCAAGGTTTAGAAACGCCACATCTGCCGAACCAGCACGTCCTGCTGTCGAGCAGGAGAAGCAGACACAGAAAGCAGACGAGTGGCCGAAAGTGTCACAGTCCTCAGAACAGTTTGCACCCCCCAACAAGAACCAGGAATCAGAGGAAGGTGGAGAGAGGGAAAGCACAGAGGGTGGCAACAGTGCAGGTGAAGAAACAAGCGCCATGCACAAAACCGACTCCTGCGACAGTGGTATTACAAAGAGTGATCTACGCATTGACCGAGCGGGAGATTCAAGGAGCTCCTTCGAGCGAAGCCCAATGGAAAAGAGCCCCATGGAGAGAAATCCGTTCGAGCACAGCCTCGGGGTTTACACCGAGGTCTCCCTCAAACACTCCTTTGTACAGCCGTTGTCTGAACAAGCTCTGCTTCAAGCGACGCTGCATGCAGCCAAGCTGGAGCTGAAAGGAGACATACAGATACTGAGCGGCCGACTGTCGCTCCTCGAGGCTCAGGTGAGCGAGATCCTCAGGTTGCTGTCGGTGAAAAGAAGACTCTCGCTGCCCCCAGCTTCCTCTCCAAAAGCAAGACGGAAAAGTCACGACTCGGTCACTGGCTCCACGCCAGCCTCACCGAAAACAGATGATGGAGCTTTTTGAATTTACTTACTTAAAAAAAAAAAAAGATTTAGATAAGCATCATGCATGTCCTGCTGGACTACCAATTAAATACTTGACTGCATGCAGAAATTCTTTTCATGTTACGTTAGCACCACAAAAATCCAGGGTTTTATCTTATAGCTTTTAACTTACGAGGCATGTTTATGGTCCTGTGTGAGAAGGAACAGGAGCATATAATGAACCAGAAATACTGACGTTACGAGGAAATGATGCAGGCATTATAGCCACAATTCATGTGTGACACTCGTGTATGGTGAAGGTGCTTGGTGAAACATGCTAGTTTGAAGAAAATATGGTGGAGGACAAGCTGCATATTTTAATTCAAAGTCTTTGTAGAAGTTAGTTTACAGTTTTTGGTAGAAAACCTTGAAGTTCACCTGCCAGAACTTTTCAGAGAGAACAGGACTTCTATTTTTCTGGAAAGACTGAAGCTCAGCGAGCATTTCCACATGCACAATGTATTTATGATAAATAAATGACTCTCTTTATCTTATTTAAGAGGAAAATCTAGGGTTTATGTTGCTCGTCCTCAACGGAGTGACTACCTTGAGAGTTAATTGTCAGGTAATTAAATGTGCCTTACAATAGCAAAGCCTCACCACGAGCTGTTTTGATGAAATATAATCAACTCCTTATGTTTCTGAGATGTTAAACATATGCATTCCTTATTTAAAAACGGATTTCCCACGCATGTAAATTAAGAACGCTAATAATGCAATAATGTCGCTTTCGGTTAAAGATTTCTTTTCCTTCATCAAGATGTGAATATTTCAGCAGGTTATTGCAGCACACTCATTGTATATTTCTTCATGTAACTTTGGCTCTTGCTCAGGTATCTTTGCTCTCAGACTGAATTTCAGTATTTATTTAGTCATTTTGTAAGATAAATAGCAATGCATATCCTGTTCTAAGCATTTTAAATGGTGGGTTACTATGCATATCTAAATGAAGGGACGGTGCACTAAACTTCATTTGTTGATGTGGTTCGGAAAACACTGGGCAGATCCTGTAAATGATGACGCTGTAGTTTTCTATGACTGCAAATCATCTCAGCATGAACTGTAAGGGTTCAAGCATGTGACTGTTAAGTATGTCTGTTTTATGTTAGATTCATAAACGACCTTGCATGCATCCAAGGGAACCTGTCAACTGTGAAATGAGTAATGAAAAGTGATGCCTGCTCACCATCTGTTGTTTAGTCTCTTTTGTTATGTAACACAAAAGTCTGCCTTTAAATTCTAACCCTTGATAAGTGCAACATGCAAGCGGTTTTCATGTACATGTTTTGTTAATCCAGGTGAGTCACAGAAGGATGTGTGAACATGAAGAGTTGGAAATTATGGAGCCCTGCAGTTTCTTATATGACAGTTGTTCTCACTGAAAAAGAAAAAAAGGGGTTTAGCCTGTAAATCCACCTGATTTTCTTTTTAAAATGTGACCTGACAGTGGAAACAAAGTCCCACCTTTGCACTGACTGTTCTGGTATTAATTAATGAAATAGTAGCTTATACGTGTTTGTGATTCTTAAATAGAGCTCATCACAAATCGGGACTTTACTGTAGATAAAAATGCAAGTAGAAGGCTCATAATCCCTATATTGTTACCTAATTAAGATCTAATACTTTTCTGCAAACATGGGATCCCGTGCCTCTTTCTCATCGGGCGTGTTTAAACAGTCGGTAAAATAAAGTTTTACAACTTCTCGGATGAATAACCCCACGGCTTTTCCTGGTTGACAAACGCAAATGGTGGGTAGTCTTAACAGAGATGGCGCATTGATAACATAAGTTTTTAAAGACCACGTCTGAGTTACATCTTAAATCTGTTGCTGTATAATCTCATTTTCCAAAAAAGTTGGGACCCTGCGTAAAATGCAAGGATTTGCAAATCATTTAAACCCTGTACTGAATTGAAAATAATACAAAAATGAACAAAAAATCAGTTGATGCCAACTAAAGAATAGGCTGAGATAGAAGCATGTTTGATGTTACTGCTGCATCACCTCTTTTTCTCAACACTCTGTGAGCATGTGGGAACTGAGGATTTCAGCCGCTCAACAGTTTGGGGCGTCTTTGTCATGTTTTTGGTTTCATGATGTGTCAAATGTTTCCCGCTGGGTGATAGGTGTGAAGCCAGGTCAGTGTAGCACCTGGATTCTTTCACTAAAAATTGTGCTGCTGCAATAAGTGTAGAATGCGGTCTGGCATTGTTTTGCTGACTTAAAGGACGACCTTCCCTGAAAAAGATGCGACCTGGATGGCAGCATATGTTGCTCCAAGACCTGTATATGCTGGTTTTTGAACTGTGTGCTCATTGCAAGCTGGATGGTTCCTCTGGTCCATGATTTCCAAAATGAATTTTCAGTGTTGCTTCATCAGACTTCTGAGCATTTCTCCACTTTGACACAGTCCATCTTAAATGAGCTCAGCTAGAAAAGGGAGCAGCATTTTTAGATCTTGTTCATGGATTGTTTTGCAATTATCTTCTTTTATTCACATTTTACACAACATTCAAGCAGCTTTGGAAACACGACTGTGACCCAGAACATAAATATAAGTGTAAGAGTTTTTTTTATTTTGTTTGGTTTGGTTTGGTTTGAAGCAGAACTTATGGATGAGTGAATCCCTTTTAGCCTGCTCTTAAATGGTTATGTAACATATAGAGAAACATATCCGTGTGACTATAAAACTGTAACCCAGTGGGCAGTCTGGAGAATAATTGAGCACGCAGTTTACTGAATGTCTCCTGCAGCCCTCCAGAACACAGGGTGGCACTAATGTCTCATTTTACTGTCCTTGTGAACTGAAACATTCTCTCTGGACGTGCACAGAAAAAAGTACGAGGGCTGCAGAAGTTTGAGATCTGAACACAGAGAAAGTTTAAGCCAGGTAAACAGCTTTTTACTTTACAGCTTTTACTTTCCGGAGTTGTGTAGTTAAGTCAGCGCTGGGTTTTTGCTGCGTTTTGCCGGAGAGTTTTACTGAAGAGCCCCTGCAGTATGCGCTGCGTTATGCACAGACTGAAGCCATCCAAACATATGAAGTGATTTTTTTTATTTTTGTAAGTGGGGAAATAGTTCTATAATAATAACATGGCATGGCATGATTTTTTTAAAAAAATATTCCCTTACTATGAAAACAGTGGACAAATATTAGTATAGGTTGAGTTAGTATGTCTTGGTGTCGAGATCCAGAAACACAAAGAACTTAGCCTACTGACTGTCTTTATATAGACCTTTTATCTTAATACTAAACTTCATAGATGACAGCACGTCTGTCATATCTTTAAAATATGTTTGTAAAATGTACTGATTGGTTTCGAAAACTAATAAATATAAACAAAGACTATTGCTTATAAATAATTTGATCACAATAATGAGTCTATCCACCAATCAGGCAACAGCAAATTTCCCTGTTGGTGAAAATATTTTCTCATGCTTTCTCTAATTCCACGTAGAACCCCTGCATCATTCGCTTTACTGCAACTACCCTCACATTGCTTCAAGTTAACAAATCTTGTCAAATGAAGTATGAATCCACACAGGATTTACATTAGTTAGATGGTTAATGGCTTTCATTGTGATCATAGAAGATATGTCATTAGTAACTACAGTACTGTGCAAAAGTCTCGAGCCACCCCTTATTTCTTTATATTTTGCTTCCAAGGAGGCAGAGTTTCTTGTAATTTTTTAAAACAGTCTTGAGGAATAGTTCTCCAGGCTTTCTGAAGGTCTTTCAGAGTTTTTCTTTGGACATTGGCTACTTTTTCACTCATTTTCAGTCCAGTCCTTCGAATCATTCAGGTATAAAAAAGTCACCTAACTCAAGGGATGAACCAGTGTTGTTTCTACACATAACAGACAACTTAACAAAGAACCAATTTTAAACTGTGTATTTAGGCACTTTGTTACCAGCAGCCTGTCCCAAAAAAATATAATTCATTCCCATTTCTTTATTTGAATTGTTGAAAATGCCAAAGGTAACACAGTTTGACAGGCATAAAATAGTATTTTTGCACCAACAAGGTGGATCCCAAAGAGCTATTAGCTGAAAACATATCTCAGCATGGTGTGCAGGGTGTCCTTAAAACATCTGAGCAAACTGGACAAGTGGAGGACAAAAGAAGAAGTGTCTGGCCTAAAAAACTATCTACAGCAGATGAACAGTATCTGAAAATCATGTCCTTAAGAAATAGGGAAAAAATCCATCACCTGACACAGGACCTGAGAGATACCTGGACCTTCAATTGATTCATCTACTGTTCGCTGAAGCCTCATCAGAAATGGTCTCAGTGGAAGGGTGGCTGTCAAGACGTCATTCTTAAGGAAGAGAAACTGGGAGAAAAGGCTGAGGTATGCCAAATTACACAAGAACTGGACTGAAAATCAGTGGCAACAGGTCTTATGGAGTGATGAATCTAGATTTGAAATTTTTGGGTCAAATCGTTGTCTATATGTACGGAGGAGGTCAGGAGAGAAGTACAACAGTGAGTGTCTGCAGCCATCTGTAAAACACGGTGGAGGCTCTGTCATGGTTTGGAGCTGCATTTCAGCCAGTGGTGTTGGAGATCTTGTCAAAACTGATGAAAGTATGAATGCAGAAAAGTACCATCAGATTTTGATCCACTATGCAAAACCATCTGGAAAGTGTCTGATTCCTGAAGCCTACTTAAAGAAATTATGAGAAAGCTTGACTCTCAAGTTTGTTAGTTTGTTACTATTTCTGATTTTCCTAGCAAAACATAAAGAAATGAGGGGTGACTTGAGACTTTTGCACAGCGCTGTATTTAAAAGGTCAGCTTTCCCGGAATACAAAACTCTTAACTTTGGTTAATGTGTCAACCTGTTTGGGACTACATACCGCTAGTATCTAGTGATAAAGGTCCTGCTTTATTACCTGATCTTGAGTCCCTGGTTTTACAAATGAATTACCACACAGCAAATGTGCCATCAGGCAGGATTCAGCATTGAAGAATTAAACACACAGCTCAGCTGCAGCTCTGGGACATGTAGAGGTTTAATCCAACTATAACTTGTTTTAAATGTGTTTGTTATCCATTCTCCAACATCAGGTTTTGACTTGAAGGACAATTTTTAAATACCACTTGCAGGCAGACTGCATTAAAATGTGCATTAAAACTTTTTGTCACAAAAAGGTATTAAAAGTATAATTTAAGCTTATTATACACTGATATACTGAGTTGTATCTCTTGTCACAGCCAGCTGGCTGAACTGGTGCTTTATAAATGCACACCAATCCAGTATGCTCTGAAATCTGAAGACATCTGAGAGGATGTACTTTGCAAATGATCTGCAATAATGAACCAAGATCCAAAAAAGAAAATATGTCCGCATTTTAAGCCAAAGCATTGTTTTGATTTCTTTTAAATTAGCACTGAGATGGAAATGCAGCTTCCACCTCACGAGGGTGACGAGCTCTCTGTGGTCGACATGCACACGGGTGGAGAGCCTTTACGGATCATCCTCAGTGGCTACCCAGAGGTCAAAGGCGACAGCGTGCTTTCCAAACGTCGTTATGTAAGGGAACATCTTGACCACCTCAGGAGGGTGCTGATGTATGAGCCGCGGGGACACTACGACATGTACGGAGCCCTGATCGTAGACAGCGAGTTACCTGAGGCCGACCTGGCGGTGCTGTTCATGCACAACGAGGGCTACAGCACCATGTGTGGACACGCGGTCATCGCGCTGGGACGCTTCGCTGTGGACTACAAACTGGTGAAAGAGGCGCAGTCGCCAGAGACACAAGTGAACATACACTGTCCCTGTGGTCTGGTGAAGGCTTTTGTTGAGTACTCTGAGGGAAAAACAGGAGGAGTGAGGTTTCTCAGTGTGCCAGCGTTTGCATTTGCTACAGGTGGGAAACTCACCTTAATTGTTCTCAGGTGTTTTTATGTTCAGCACAGCTAATTAAATAATTTTTTCTTTTTTTTTCTTTTACCAGATGTGACGGTGACAGTGGAGAGGTTTGGTGAGGTAACGGTTGACATCAGCTATGGAGGAGCTTTTTACGCCTTTGTGAATGCCCACAGGTTTGGTTTGGATGTGTCCAAGTCCAGGACTCGGGATCTTGTCGATGCAGCCACAGCGGTGACCAGAGCTGTCAGATCTCAGGTACAAAGATTATACTGGAAATCAAAAAAAAACCTCATTCATATTACCTGACACAGTATTCTTGATGCAGACAGAAAAACAGCAAGGACAGATAACATAAAAGCAAGAATATTACTATTGCAGGTTGTAATCTAAAATTCTAGTAAAAAAAACAAAACTACATCTAAGAATTCAAATAAAATCCATATTTTAATCTAAAACTTTCAAAATGTAGGCCTGATTTTGTTTAGAGCAGCTTTAATTTGGCAGCTCCTTCTTTTATTCATCAAATATGCTTTTGTAGTGTTGTCTGATTATGGCTAAAATGTATGTACAGGATATTTTTAGAGGCCTCTTGCGCACCACAGGAAACATCTGGCCACATTTATGTGGCATGCAATGCTTGACTGTAAAGCTAGACGCCTATAGCTGCAAATCTGAGCATTACATGAACTCACAGTTCAGTGTTACCCAAAATTAACTTGATGGTCAAAGGTATGTGGGCAGCCCCGGTTTTCCTAGGAACAGTCTCAGCTAAATCCTGAAACAAAAGCTGATATTGAGACTTGTCCTCTGGGTTATTTTTCTTTACTCTGGGGTTTAGGTCTGTTTTTTGCAGGCCACTTACGTTTCTCTGCATCTAACTGGGAGCAAACAAGCACATCAGGAACAGAAGGATTGTTCACATACCTTTTCCCTTCATTTGACAGTTTTTTTTTTTTCTAATTATCCTTTAGGTGAAGTTGCATCATCCAACCAGTGATGATCTGGCCTTCCTGTATGGCACCATCCTAACAGACGGCAAAGATGATTATTCTCCTGAACCCACCGCCAATATGTGTGTGTTTGCAGAAGCTCAGGTATTTTGGTTCTTGTTGGTTTAAATACACATCCTTTATAAACAACTTTATTTTTGTATTGCCTCACTTATTCTTTAGCTCGCAATACGTTTTGCATTCCTTCCGATCTGTATGAACAGTTGGCACGATGTTCGAGCCCACCTGCTGGTTTCAGTGCTCCTGAGGCATGGAGTTCAACATTTTGGCCGTCACCAACTTTTAAAAAAAAATATGGACATCACAAGAAAGGGTGGATCTGACTAAGAAGTCGAAGACACAACACGTTCATAAAGCAGTGATTTGTCAGTCACAAGGGAGCCACATCCTAAAGCATACCCCGATTTATCTTCTATTTAACTCTAAATGGGACCGTATTTATTAAACTGACATCATGCTGTATTCAAAAAGACTTGAAACTACTGATTGAGGCTCAAAACTCATCATGAAAATGTTTACAGAGGCAGCAGACTTCTATACAATTCAACTTCTTTTTGCAGCCTGAGGAGTCTCCGCCTGGTGGTCATTAGAATCAATGCGGTTTTTAAGGCACTTGTTATTGGCTTTGCTTTTATAGACCCTGTCTAACCCTACAAGTGTTCACAGCATGCAGAGCCCTCTTTGAGAAGTGTGTGGACATTCATTTTATACATCTAGCTGAGTGTTATATTACAGCTAATGTATTCATGATCTCCTTGTTGATAGCACATCTGTGATACAGTTTCCAGGAAGGGGTACAGCTGGACATTTCCATAGCAGCAAACACTGAACCTCCATCCTGTCCCAAGTTGGAACAACCATATTAGCCCAAGCTACAGCCATTAGAGCCAGGAAGAGCAGCTGTAGCTGTGCTCACAGCCAGCATCTAGACACTGCTGGAGATCAGCCTTTTATAATGAATAATGAGCATTGCGTAAAGTGGTCACATCATCTGTCCTTTGTGTAGTACCTGCAGTCTTTCTGTTAACTGCAAGTGTATTGTAACTGAACTGGACCGACACACCAGCTGTTCATGTGGAATATAAAGGAAAATGGGGCAGATTGCAAGGAAGCATAAAAATAATTTTAAAAACATTTTGACCTTTTGGAGACTCCATACTTTTTTTTCTTTTCTTTTCTTGCTTAATAAAATGATCTAAGTATAGTGTCACTTTGTCAGTCTTTGTCCTTACTTCCATTAATTGAATCCTGTCTGTGTGTCAGTAGTAAGCTGAAAACAGGCTGTGAAGCCATTGGATAGATGCTCAAGTGTTGGAAATACAGAAAAGAAAAAAAAAAAAAAGTTGGTGTCTTGTTTATTGGTACCATTTTAACTTCATGCCTTAGGAGGTTTAAACTCTGTGTTCTCAGGTGGACCGAAGCCCGACTGGTTCTGGTGTCACAGCTCGAGTGGCTCTTCAGTATCACAAAGGTCTCATCCAGCTGAACCAGACCAGGATGTTTCAGAGTGGAGCCACTGGATCCCAGTTCACAGGAAGGGCTGTCGAGGTATCGCGACTTTTTGTTCTTTCGTGCTATGAAGGGGACTGCCTCATGTT
>VUQI01037284.1:2801-23513 GCA_015106735.1 Paratilapia polleni
AAATAATTAAAAATTCTTTTTTTTTTTTTTTTTTTTTTTGTTTTAAGTTCACATAAATGGTTTGATTTTTCAAATTTGTAGCCTTCAGGTCCAACCCACACTAACATTCAGTCTTCATACTGCTTCCTCTGGAGACACTAAAGCATTTATGACTTTCAAACATCTGCTGAGGAAAACACCTGGAAATACTTAGGCATAAAGTCAGCAGAGTTCATGCTGAGGGGAACAGAGTCCTGTATGGGTCTAACTACATTGTAAAAAAAGAAACCACAGAGAATATTCAACACTTGATGGGGAAAAAAAAAAACTTCAGTAAAATTTGAGTTTGGGTAAATAACATATTCCACATATTTTACATGATCATAGAATTATTACTTTTAGTTTTCTGAGAGTTAAAATAACTGAGTGGAATCCACTATAAATCCTCAGTTTACAAAAGACCTCAGATTCCTTTCATAAGCAACATCTATATTAGGGTTTCCTTTTTAACTTTAATGCAGCACATGTTAGGAAGTGAACACTAGTAAGTCAACAATGTTTAGGTGTAAATACATATAAATAAAAAGCTACATTAGGTTTGAATTATGAGGAAGACACATACAGTTTCATCTTTACATGTAACATTTTGTTTATGGAAGTATTTTCTGTGCACAAACCAATAGGTGTTTACACTTCTTATTACTAACAACTATCACCACCATGTGGAGTTTCATCGTCTGGAGAGATGCACTTTAAGCCTCATATACATATAAAGTCTAAGAGTGGTTTGGTTGTGAACAAACCAGGCTCCGACTGCATCTGTAAACCTTTTGTTTATCTCTTGCCATCATACGTCAACAGTACAGTCAACAGGATCCTTTGATCCAGTTGCGTGCCTAAAAGTTGTTTGTCTTTGTACCCACCCATTTTTTGTTACCACTGGTTATTTCAACTGACATGGCTACAAGTCACTGACCTTCCATGGTCTTTGGTTGGCACAGTGTTTTTTTTTTCTTTTTGTTTTTTTTGCAAATGGATCATAACTCAGTTCCCAGCATTGGACACTTGAAGGCTAAGCTTCTCGGCAGTGATGAAAAATGATGCTCTCCCTCTCCTGTAGCCTCCTCTGCCAACACTTCTTCTTCTTCTTGTCTTATTATGGGTGAATATTTCTTAAACTTGATGTTGATATCCTTTTAGGCTCTTTCATCATTTATTTTGAAAAGGGAGTGCCTTGGAATTTTTGATATTTCAGACTAAGAGGCATCTGATTGGATGGATGTCTCCCGCAGGTTTAGTGCTACCTGATTTCAAAGCATGTGCAAACTTTGTCTTATATTACAACAAAACGAGTTTCTCAAACAATCTGTAGTGATATGAAATAAGCCATACAACTGCAAATCTGCTATTATTTTGGATCAGCAATGGCTAGTTTCAAAGTTTTTCAAGAGTTTCCAGAGGTGTTGTGTTGTAGTGAACGCTCTTGATTTCCCAATGCATTCTCATCCTGGCCCATAATATAATGCCTTTTTGTCAGCTGTATCCTGCATCTCCCCATTATGTGCATGGTGTCCTTTGGTGCTGGTGCTCTGATGCACCGGTTGTGGCAATACTGGCCACTTAAGGATAACAGTCCCATTTTAGAGAACTACAAAGTCCACATTAGGATGCTAGATGGGTGACAATAGATATAAATTGCAGATTCATAGCCAGGAGGCTGTGATTTCCACTTTGTTTTTTCTTTGTTTACTTGCTTTTCACTTTTACTGGCACTAAAAAGAACTTGGTTAGGTTTAGGAAAAGATTGTGATTTGGTTTAAGATTCGCCTCTTCACAAGAGTAACCCATGGAGACGACGGATTCTGTGGACATGTACCATGTCACTACAAGTTTCTTCCTGTATATGTCCCCTTTCATGCTAAGGTGTAGGTACAGTGTAAGATACATAGCTTTGCAAGCATAAGTGTAGGCCACCTGAAGTATATATAAACAAATGATCAATGATCTGATATGGCAGAACATCTGAGATAAGCACCGCCCCCAAACAACAACAAATTTATGTCTGCTGTCATTTCATATACTTTAAACCTAATACGTTTAAATAATAAGTGCAGACTGTTTCTGTTTTTTTTTGTTGTTGTTTGTTTTCAAAATAAAAGCACATTTCTGAATTTCACTTTAAATCACAAGAGGAGGGGGAGGACAGGAAATGAATCACTGTGAGCTCAACTTGGTGTAAGCACCCACAAGGGCTGCACAGATGAGAAAACAATCTCCCCTCTTCTACTGAAATCCTCAAACATATCTTTCACATGAAATTAGCATGTTTTTGAAACAAATTTATCCATCCTGTTCCTTTGGCTGTTTCTGCTAAGTGAAACAAGTACTCCTGATCAACAAAGTTGATCTAACTCAATCCCAAAGCGAGTTCATTGGATGATAAACAAAAACAAACACACCCCTGTTACTGAGCTGCTGACACACGGACAGACAAACAGGCTGATCAAAATGGATGTACCCCCCGGGTCCTCTGGGACTAAGCTTAAAACAACACACCCACATCGGTGTTACATAAAACAAACACACCCCACTTACTGAGGAGGACAGAGGAGGAGAGTCACGACTGTTGAGGAACAAATCAAACACACCCTCAGGTTAATGTGCCTTGAGACAGTTAATCTCCACCCATCTGTGGAGGCTGAAAGACAAATGCACCCAACCACACATCAGAGAGGAGGAAAAAAAAAATCAAATGCACCCTGTTATCATCTGGCAAGGGAGGAGATAAAACTACAGGCCGACCTCTGACCTCCCCTCCCCCGCAGCAGCAGTGAGTGACCCGGTGACCTACCGAGACTCTAGCTCCCTCATCCACACCCCCCCAAGGACAAATGAATGGAGAGAGAGCGTTCAGCTGCTTTAAAGCTCAGACGATGGAACAGCTGACACATTTATTTATTTCTATTTTCTTTGGGGGGTGGGGGGTGCGTTTATAAAACAGCTGAAAGTAAAGAGCTAGACAGGAAGTGAGGAGGGGTATATGTAACACTGGTCGATGGCGGATGTGAACTAACATGAACCACTACAGTTTCTAAAAGTAGACACATTAGAAATAACAGTACAGTCAATAGAAATAGTAGAAATACAAGTATAACAAACTAGAAACCGCAGTAGAAATAACAGTAACATCAACAGAAACAGCAGAAAAAAAGGATGAACACTAGAAACATCAACAGGAATAACCCCAATAAACAGAAACAGTAGAATTAAGAGTAGAGACACTAGAAAAAAAAAACAGCAGAAATAACAGTACAGTCAACAGAAAGAGTTAAAATAAAAGTAGAAATACCAGAAAAAACAACACAAATAACAGCAAATATTAACAGAAACGGTTAATAAAAGTAGAAACATTAAACAGCAGAAATAACGGTAAACAGAAACAATAGAAGTAAAAGTAGAACCACTAGAAACAACAGAAATAATAGCAAAATTATCAGAAGTAACAGTAGGCTAATAAAATCAGAAATACTAGAAATAACAGTTCAATCAACAAAAACAGTAGAAATATATATAAAAAAAACCCCACAGAAATAACAACAGACATAAGAGTACAATCAATAGAAATAGTAGAAATAATAGTAGAAACATTAGAAACAGCAGCAGAAATAATAGCACAATTAATAGAAACAGTAGAAAATAAAAGCAGAAACAGCAGCAGAAAAAACAACTCAATCATCAGGAACAGTAGGAACAGTAAAAAACCTAGAAACATCAGAAATCACAGAGCAATTACCAGAAGTAGCATTAGAAACATAAGAAACAGCAGCAGAAACAACAGCACTATAAATAGAAACAGTAGAAAATAAAAAAACAGAAACAATATGAACAACAGCAGACACAACAGTACAATCAACAAAAACAGTTAAAAGTAAAAATACAAGAAACAGAATTAATGGCAAAATCAATAAAAAACAGTATAAATACAAAAGCCAGAATATGAGCAGACAATAGAATAAAGAGCAGAAGAAGTTACAGCAATACAAGCATGAAGTAGAAAAGTGAGAAGCCAGGGGGGAAAAAATCCACCACAGAACTAAAAGTAGACACATTTCAAACTGAATAAAGGGTATAAAAATGGTTTCCATGTGAAAAGTGAAAATCTGACAAAATCATTAAAGCAGTGTTCAGAGAAACAGAAGAACCATACAGAGACAAAAATAACTGACGATATTAATGGTACACTCTAAAAAGTTGACTTCATTTAAAAAAATATGTAAACTTGTTGCTTCAAAAATTTAACATATACTTAAGAGGGATGAATTATACCTGTCTTGTTTATTTTGAGTGTGCAGTACTTAAGTCAGCAGAAAATGCACTTTACACAACCTCAGTTTTTAGCAACTGTTAGATTAGATAAGTTCAGAAAATGGCCTAGATTTCTTTTTAGAATGCTAAGAGTACTGTGGTACATGCAGACAGTATAAAAGATGGATCTGGCTACCGTGATGTTCTAAAGTTCTGTTTTGAAGTCTCGAGATCAGCATTTGCACTATCTTGGTTACAAAAATTAGCTAACAACGTCTGATTGACAAGTCGTTAGCCAATGAGTGTGCAGTTTCAAATAAATCCATAGATAATCCTCCATTTTGAAACATAGCAATACCAAGATTTACAAAATAGACATAAGTTTTTATTCAGTATGAACCAAAATTGGTGACTGAACCCATAAACTTGGCCTGCAGCAGATAAAAGAATTAGCTTTCTTTTCTTTACAGGAGAACCAGATGTAGAAACAGCACTGGAAAGAATAGAAGAGAGTAGAAACTGTAGTATCAACAGCCATTCTATCTGTAACTTTCAGTATTTCATGAACCAAGTCTTATGCTTTCTATCTGTGTGAGGACCTGTCGTCTCATGATGCACTCCCAGGACCCTGACCATGAACCTGAACCTAAACCTGGCTCTATCCTCAATCCTGAAACAAGGTCTAGAGCCTCAAACAGCCCAGTGTCCCAGAGTGAAGACTAGACTCAATGTCCCCACAAGGTGCCATCTTCCCATAGGTCCCCACAACATCAGGCGTACCAACACACACACACACACACTCACTCAGGTTTATCATTCCCATTCAGCAGCTCAATGTGTCACCTATTTTTAACCTTCAGCTCTTCATTCATATCTGCTCATATCGGTCTGTGCATGTCCTGCTGTAAGGCATGCTTTGGGGGGGGGGGGTTGCTTAACATTTGAACTGTCCGCAGTGAGGGTGCAGGAAGCAGGAAGCTGAGATCGCTGCTCTCACTTCACTTACTGATGTGACTCTACCACATGCATGTGACAGATACTGACATGTTCATCTGTCTGTCTAAAACAAGCTCCAATAACTGGATGAGTGAATGCTTTCCACATTCAGCTGATTCAGGTCCAGATTCAACAATGTATCCATCTGCCATCAAACAAATAGTTCCAGCACATACAGTAACTCCCCCTCAAACCACAGTCTTTAGTGTCAACATGGCCAAACATGTTAATCACAGAGATGATGCTGCAGATAGTGAACAGAAACAAGCTATGAGTTTCCATCTGCTTCCAGTCTTTACGCTAAGTGACGCTAAACACACACAAGCTGTAATGCTAATAGACTATCTGCTGTAGTAAAGGTTAATATCTGGTGGAACAGTTCCTGTCCGCTGGTTATTTTGATGTTGAAGCCTGCAGGTAACATCAGCTGCTTCTCCAGCCACCGCTGACCCTCATGCTGAGAGGAAATCAGCTGCAGGGGCCTCATTTACAACCATTGCAAACACACAAAGCAGGAAAGGCTTGAAAGAGGCATACGCAGCTTTCTACGCTAAAATTAGGAACTTAAAAAAGAAATTAGGAAAAAAAAAAAAACTTGAGGAAAACATATGTACTTGTAGGGGAACTCGGAGCCATGGACACAAATATTTTAGACTGCATATAAAAGACCATACTTAATAGTTATAGACTTCATTTGCACCTTGAAGGTCCTGCTGGTTTCTGGGTTTAAATGTCATTCTGTGTTGTATTAAAAAGGTCTTAACACAGATAACATTTACTCCTATCATCATTATTTAAGCCACTAGCTGGCAGTGTCATTGGAACATAAACGGGTATGGTTTGAGACACAACCATCAAACGCCACCAGACAGTAAAAACTAACTGGGTTGGTTTTTATGAATTATAAATCCCACATTTATAAACGTGTGAGGAACAGAAACTTTCTTAGTAAAAAAAACAAGACCTTTCACAATAAAAGCATCAGAGCTGCTGTACTGTGATGTCCTCCGTTTTCTTTACTCCCCTTTGCATGTTTATTTGAATCTAACTTTACAGGGGAAAATAAATAAATAAATAAAAAAGTGCAGCGACCCTTAGCCGCTCTTTCTCTGCCACGTTGTCTGTGGTTTTCTGCCTCACTGGCTCACACCAAAACTCAACACTTTGACAAATGAACAGGAATGGTCACATGAATGTCAGAGACACATGAACGAATACTTTATTCTGCCTTTGAAGCACATTTCTTTGCTGCTTTCAAGCACTGAGTGACTGGCAGATTTATCTGATGTGTGAGCAAAGAGAGCAGAATGCTCAGTCTGAACAAAAAGTCTTCAATAGTCTAAACAAAGATACAGCTGTTAATCGATTAATAAAGAAAACTGGACATTTGTGTCATAACCAAAAATCTGAAACATTTACTAGTTCACAAATGTATGATATTGAATTTGAAACATGTAGCTTTGGACTTTTGGTCAGACAAAACGGGGAAAAAGAGACAAATAATAAAACCATGACACAAATGCTTGTCTTGATTCCTGTCTTGATCTCTTAAATCCTGACAGGTGAGTGGGGCACCAGTCTTCTCAGTGGTGGGCAAGGGGTCAAGTCTCTGAGAAGGTGACTGCTCATGTCAAATTTAATCCTGTAGAGAGGACCCTCTTTCAGGATGCAAAAACAAAAGGAGCCTTTGTTGTGGCTGATAGAAAAGTAAAGAAAAATAAAAGTCCAGAAGATGAAGTAAAACAGAAATCCAATAACACAACACTCAGAGAATATACAGAAAAAAAAACAGGAATAAACAGGGCTGGACAAAAGGGGGGGCATAAACAGACACTTTGACAAAAGAAAGACAGGACTATAAATACCCTATGAACTATGACACAGGTGAAAGTAATTACACACAGGTGAAGACAGTCAGGTAATCAGGGGAAGACACAGGAAGTAAAACTAACACAGGACATGACAATAAACTCAAAACAGGAACTGAAGCTTAATAAAAACCAAGATTTCAAAACTAACACTAGAAGAGGAAAGCACTCCAAACAGGCATCCAAAACTCCAAAACAGGGTCCAGAACTCAAATAATACAACAAGAACTGATACTCAAAATTACTAGAATGATTAAAAAAAAAAAAAAAATCAAATCAGGAATCAAAAACTCAACCTAGCATTCAAAAACCTAGAGCGCTAGAACAGCAGTAACACAAAACAGAAAATAAAAAAATAATAATGGTAACACACTCAAAATAACACAAAATTCTGGGACCATGACACCTCAATGTTTTTGGACCATCGTTTCCTCTGTGGCGCTTTCCCTGGAGGATGGTTCAGAGGATGGTTTTGGCCAGTCCTTCAGATCTTACGAGATGGCTGTACCATTTCAGTTTTCTTCTCCTCACCATTGTCAGCAGCTCTTCAAATGGACCTGTGTGTTGTTCTGTGGTCCGGACGGTGATGTGATCAGTGTATGAGATGCCCAGGATCATGCAGTAAATTCTGATGTGAGGGTCCTGAATTCGAAGGCATATGACAAGCTGGTGTTGACCAGGGGCCTGTAGGAGTCTTATTTTACACTTTGTTTTAAATTGTGTTATCTTTCCATATAATCTTCAATTGTTCCAGTGCTCCTGTTTGTGCAGCTTTTAAAATAATTTCTGTCTTCAATCCTTCTTCATTGATGATGGCTCCCAAGTATTTTAACTGGTTCACAAGCTCAGTTTCTGATAAAGTCAATCATTGCTTCTCCTCCTCCTCTTGCTAAAATTTCTGCTGGGACCTTGCCTGAACTTCTTCTCGTACCCTTCAAACATTTCAACATTAAATAACCGTCAGCTGGCGGTCTTTACTCGATGCTTAGTCATGGTTGAAAAATAGTAAAAAAAAAAAAAAGAAGGTTGTCCCGTTGTCATGACACAAGTTCACGTCTGCTCGATGTACTTCTTGAACGTCGCCTGAATACCCTTGTTGAACTTTCTAGCAACAGAAAGTTTATGTTCAAGAACTGTTTGATGTCTTTTTATTGAACGCAACAAAACAAAAACAAAACAGGCTCTGGGTTAAAATACTGACATCAGGGGTAGCGAGGTGATGGTTGTCACAGTCCAGACACGTTAAGTTCATCATGCAATAAATGAGAATTTACATGCAGATAAATGCAAATGGCGTATAATTTTTGTTTATATTTAAAGAAAACGAGCTCCGGTAATACTCGTCTGTGTACATGGAGAAGAAGTTGTGTTGCTGTCTGTTCACAACCATTTAGTAACCAGTAATTGGATAGATAATTCTTACTTTCTAAGAGATGGTCTGACTAGACCTGTATTCTATGTGGAAATAACATCAATGCATCTAAGGTTCAGCTTTTGCCGTCATATTGCGACCAGTTTTCAGGAAGATAACGTTGCCATTTCAGCCATGTTTGCTGGGTTGTACTGTGAGGTCATCCACATTTGCAGAGGCACAAATGCATTAAGTATATTTAGGAAAACAAAGACACAGCCACAACTCCAGATTACAACAGCAGGTTTGTTTGATTCATACAAGTTTCTGTGGGTGTTGTACTCTAAATATTAAGTATTCCCTCTGAGTGCAGCTGCTGCATCCTGTCACCACTGCTGGGAAAATTTCTGATGATAGTCTGACAGCAGAATGAGTCATTACTTTAGTGATGAGTTCCGCATTAGCTCTGCAACAGCTACTGCAGCTGACTCCAGGACCCTAAAAGAGCTCATCAGACTGGATCTGGACCTGTGGGAAGTTTAAAGACACCCGTGGTGGCACAAATTCCTTCCATCTTTGTGAGGACTCTCAGTCAGCCCACTAAGTCTGAAGCTGGTTCTAACCTGAACCCCAAAATCAGGTCTGAACCCTCAAAACAGGCCTTTTAAAGCCCCAGAGTAAGGATTGGACACAGTGTCCTCAGAGCAATAAATAAAAAGAGTTCACACACCAAGCTGCTGTGTTTCTGTTCCTCTGATTTCATTATTCTACAAACAGAACCACATGACAGTTTTCAACCACTGATGCTAAACATGGAAACGTCATGTGACCTGGCTGACCTCAGCTTCACCAGAGAGAGAGAGGACTTCACATCTAATTAGATTCAGTCTAATGTAATGAACTGTGTCTCAATCTGACCTTCAGCCACAAACCTCTGGAATCCCAAAGACCTGAACCTGAACCACATGCTGGTTTGGTTGGTTGGCTGTGTACAAGCTTACATAAACCAAACAATCAGTAATACGATCAAATACAAATAAGATGTCCACTGATCTAAGGGCAAGCAGCAGAAACGAGGCCTGATTATCAAGCTGGGCCCAGATAACGGGGTAGCAAAGCAAACACAGCCTGCGAGGGCATGTTTGAAACAGGGGTGTCACACATGCAGCCCGGGCACCAGAACCGGCCCGCTAGATGCTCCAATTCAGCCCATTAGTTGGCTTTGCATAGTGTGAGAATTGCACTGAAGTCCTTAGTCAAAATCCACTGCTATTCCCAGCAGCTTTACTACACAGGAGTGAAAACGTATGAGAAGTTCAAAGTATTTTTAGATCTAGAGAAAGTGTTTAAATCATAATGATGTAAAAAATATATATATATATTGTTTACTTACAAAAACTCTACATGTAGGTTTGGTGGCGTTCCACTGTGATCTGTAAACTGTAATGTTCATGTAATGACAGTAAACTCTATGAATGTACAAAAAACAGACATACTTTTGAAACTGCACGTTTATCTCCAGGCTGTTTATCCCTTTTTTTTTTGTTTTTTAAATTCAAGACCTTTATTGTGACTCTGCAAGCACAACGAAACTACATTTATGTCAACTTCAATCGATTAGTTTCTGTTCATGGACGCAAACTGTCACGTTTTCGCGTGACAGTCAGCACGGCTTTGAAACTAGTGCATCAACAGGAAGAGTATTTCATGTCTGCAGAACATATTTTGTCCAGACAAAGTGGGGAGAAATCACCATGGCAACTAAGAAAACAAAGCTTTAAAAGAAGTGGCAACCATTGCATTTTAACCCAAAACATGATCTTTTTCTAAACCTAACCAAGTCGGTTTTAATGCCTAACCATTTTGAAAATCTGTGACATGTAAGACTCGAACTTGAGCCTGTGGTATGAGTGGCAAAATGATTCGCTCCTCCACCAACACCTCCAACCTTCAATACAGAATTTTCCACCCTTTAAAAGGTGTAAAGTATTGATTTCGTGTACAGGGACACAAATCAGTACGTATGAGACCGGATACGTGAAAATTTGCGTCCAGAAACACGAATCAATAGATTAGAGTTTGTGGCTGTTTCACAAACTGCTGAGAGACTGTGCTGAAATCTCACATGGTGCATGACAATAAAAGCCCAGATCAGAAGTATAAAATAAAAGTATTGGACTATAGTAAAAATATTAGGCTATCAATGTTATGAGGGTGAAAATGCATCAGCTGAAGTACAACAAAGCTGCACAAACTATAAAATATAATCTAAAATATATACTGAATATTTAGTTGAAGGTTTGCAGAATGTGCTTTACACTTATTAATAAAAAGGAGAAATTTAGAAGGGTGTTTTTTTTTCTTAGGTTATTATGTCATAGTTTTACTGGTTAGACCCACTAGAGATCAAATTGGGCCGTATGTGGTCCACAAACTAAAATGCAGACAAGAGAGACAAGCGGAAAAATAAAAGACAGAAGAGAAGGCACAGGAAGCAGCAGAGACGAGCAGCAACATTAATAGAAAGGAAAGTTATCCAGAACAGGAGCCGAACCAGGACTTTGTGCTGAGCTGAAGGGTGGCAGATCTGCCTGCTGTGTGGTGCTCATTAACCCCATCATGACTAACTTTCATTGTGGGCTGCAGCTATGAAGTTAAAATAAATTCATCCTACTTTATCTTTCAGTCCGTCAGTTCAATAAGTCACTGATGCTCTACACAAAGTCTCAGTTGATCTGGGTTACAGAATATACTTTAACACAGGTTCTTACTTTAACGTGTTAGGGCAGAAAAGGTGCCAGTATTTACACAACACAGCTGTTACTGACTGTCACAAACTGGCTCTAACTAAATAACCAACTAATGAAACACAAACACCAAAGAGAACGGATACAAGGTGGAATGGAAGAGAGAGTTGTGCAACTCTGCCTTCAAGAAGCAAAAAAAATGACCAGATTTAAATACATCACATCTCCCCTTATCTACAGTGCACCTTTTCACCACCTCCAGCACTGCTGCTATTTTAGATCCCTCCCTGGAAGTCCCATTCAAATCATGTCAGTTCTTTTTTTGTCGTTATCGACTTTGGAGCCTTTAAGCTTGTTGGCCATGTTTGAGATGACAGATGCAGAAGAGACTGAACAGCGAACAACTTAAAGATTCAATAAATGATTTGTTTGCCAAGGAGGGTAAAGGGGATCTAGAGTGCAAGAATAAAATCATGGAGGTGGAAATGAGCAGTATAGATCCACTTTAAATAATCCAGGTATTTTATCAACTCTGAACCAGATCCAAGTTTTTTCTAGCACTCTTCCTAGAACAAGTGGAATTTCTGCGGAGTTGAAGGCACTTTTTGTAATTACCCTCTACAGAATGTATCTAAAAACATTCACCTCGAGGGGGCAGTATTTTGCCAGATGTGTTTGCAGATGTGGCTGCTTTTTTATCTTTTGGTATTTCTTTTTATTTTTACCCCCATTTCCTCAAGAGGCTTTGCCTTTTCCCAGGTGGCCACTTTAAATAACGTGTTTTTAATGACTCACCTGATAAAATGAAGGTTACACTGAATCACTGCACCATCTTGTGGTACAAACTGGGATTACATGAAAGTACAACCCAGCCCTAGTTTAACTTCAGCTGATGACTCTTCAAGACAATATGCAGACTGTGTTTTAGACACAAAGTCATAGTGGTTGTTTGTGCACATTCTTTGTTTAGCTTAGCTTCAATTAATTCTATTTTTAAATGCAGGAATTTACAATAAGTAACTTTAAACAAATGCAGAGAAGCTGCAGTGGACTCACCTGTCCTGCAGGTGGAGCTGTGGCTGCCATGTGGTGGTGTGTTGAGGTGGTAAGAGAACCTCATGGTGCTGAACTGACTAGAGAAGGAGGGAGGAGGTGGTGGAGGAGGAGGAGGAGGGAGGCTGAGCAGAGTGCTGCGAGGTCGGTTCAGCTGCATGCCTACACAGGTACGTCACTCCACACCTGTACGCAGGTCAGGATTTATTCAGTTCATTCTCAAGTGTCATGAGATTTTTTTTTTCTTTTAAATATGATTGTTTCTTTTTGAATCAGTCACTTTCTGTTTGTTCAGATTCAGTTTTTCTCTCGGACAGCTCGGAGAAATCCACACAGGCACACACAGCATCAGTTATCTGCTTCACTTTGTTCTCCATTCAGGAAAATGAACTTCAGCTGGTTCACTCTCCGGCTGAAGCCATGTGGAGGTCAAAAATGTCTCCCCCTCCTTCATCCTCCCCCTCTCTCTCCCATCTTTTCCTCTTTGTCACTCTTTCAGGAAACTAAACGTTACCAATCTCCTTGCCTCCATCTCCACGTCACGTATCCACAGAAACAATCACAGGAATCCAGTTAATGTGATTTTAGATTAAAAACCACCCCCGGGTCTGCTGACTGAAGGTTTCTCTCACTCCAACTCTGAGATCAGATAAGACTGAGGAATAACTTTTCAGAGATTAAAAAAGATCCAAAATCCTGAAATCAAACACGTCTGTAGGAGTTTAGTGCAGAATGTGCAGACTCAGCTCTCCTCCTGCCCGAGTGCCTCCACTTTTCCTGATTTCTGCTCCTCCTGCTGCCTCGGTTCGACTCTCTCTGAAGACTTTTCCCTCTTTATCTTCAGAGTCAGTTTGTCCAAACAGACAGACAGTCGGTCGGTTGGCCGACTCTCAGCAGCTCCAAGCTTTTGTGTGAAAGTCTGATCTGAGCTGTAGACCGACACCACAACTCCTCCTCCTCCTCCTCCGTCCAGACATCTGATCCCAGAGCAGCTCCCCTCCTCCCCCCTCTCTCCTCTCCCTGTGGTCTGTTTCTCATTTTCTCTGTTTTCTGAGGCTGAAATCTGAAGCAAAAGGAAAACTGTGGAGAAAAATTCCAGGAGGATATTTTAAATTTTTCCTCTTTACCACCAGAGCTCCACTGATTCCCCCCCCCTCATGACTCTGCTTTTCTTCTTCTAACAGCAGCATAGATTAAAGGGAGTTTCAGGATAATGTGAGGAGCAGCTTTCAGCCACCAGGGGGCTCCAAACTTTCATTCCATATGTCCTCCCGGGCTGGGAGCCTCAGTCTAGGATTATAACAAAGGTCACATTTCAGTGGTTTTAAAATCCATCCACAGACAGGAGCAGACTCTCAACATGTCAAAACCTTTTCTTCAGCTGAACTCAGGCAGAGCAAAGATCTGCTGCCACCTGCTGGAACATGCTGACAGAAATTAAAAGGGCCCATATTCTGATCGTTATACACTTTATCGCTTCATTAGCTTTCCTTTTCCTCCTACTCTTTTACTAAAAGCCACACTCACCCACATTCATACAGCACTTCATTCTATGCCTTTAAGTGCTTTCTACACACAACGCACGCATGTAACGGATGCATCAAGTGCAATTTGGGGTTCAGTATCTTGCCCGGGGGCACTTGAGCATGTGGAATGGGGGTAGACAACCCCCTCTATCTCCTGAGCCACAGCCACCCCCACAGCCCTGAAAAGTTTTGGTATATTCTGATTGGTCACCTAACTCAACAAAAAATGAGGCTGTAATCAACCCCAGGAACTTAATAGACAATTTATTTACATGTATTACTAAAGAAAAAGAAAACAAACAGAAAACCCACATATTTTAGTTTTGTTAGTATAGTATCGATGTGTGTCTGAACTGGAATAAAATGATACTTATGTTCTTTAGTTTTCTTACAGAAAGCTGATTTTCCCCATAAAACTTGGTCAGGTCACGATAGGTAGACATTAGAAGTGTAGTTAAACCACAACGCGATCTTACACGCGTGTATAAGAAGCAGCTGTTTGTGGGGGCTGGAGGTAATGCATGAATCTAAATGGTCGACACTGTGCATTTACTGGAAATAAAGATTGCAAGGTTTAACTGATTTTCAGGCTATTTATGTGAACTTTTGCAATAAGTTGAGCTTCTGAGCACACATATTACCAAATACTTCAGCAGTGAACAACATAACCCACATAAAATCAAACGACACCCTGAAAGAGATCTGCCACAGCTAGCAGGCAAAGTCAAGAGGCCTTCTAGTCAGATGTCTGAGGTGCTTCAAGCATGTCCAACCAAGAGAAGACTGTGGCACAGAGCCAGGATACACGAGCAAGACTGGCTCTTGGCTGGTTTGGGAACGCCTCGGTATTACCTTGAAAGAACTGGAGGAGATGGGTGTGAAGGGGAAGGCCTGGGCATCTCTCCTTAAACTGCTGCCTCTGCAACAAGGACCCAGATAAGTGGTAGGAAATGGATGGACAGATAATTAGCTAGCTAGTTAGTACTGCCATCCATGGTGACAGCCCATTCTTCTGCTATTGGCTGAAAATTATTTGGTGGTCCCTCTGTTTCTGCTACATAGCCAAGACGACAACCAAGTACCATGATGTAAAAGTACTCATTCTACACCACTTTTTTACCATTATGAAAACAGTATCACAAAGCTGTTGATTTATCGGTCAATCTACATTCCTACCCTCATCTATGACCTATTGAGGTGGTTCAGGATGCCTTGTGGGTGCCTCCTAGGTGAAGTGTTCTGGCATTTCCTACCAGAAGGAGGCCCCAGGACAGAAAGTGTCCCCCTCCCAGGTGAACTGAAGGAGGTGGCTGTGGAGACAGAGGTCTAGGCTTTTCTGCTTAGATTGCCCCCTCTGTGACCTGGACCTGGATAAGCGGCAGAAAATGGGTGGATGGACTGCAGTATCTAGATACTTAAAGTACCCTTGGCGTAGCCATATTTGATAGCGAGAACACATTTATTCACTCAAAATAGCGAGCATCAAAGTATGTGATTTGGGACGCAACATGTGAGTGTAACAAAACCCTGAATTTCAGCAATACCTTTGAACCAGAAATGCGAGTACCTTCGCAAATCTTCTGCATGCAAAAAACAAACAAAGAAAAAAAAAAACAAGTTAAAAAGAATAACATGGGCACCTTAAGCTCCAATCAGCTGCATCTTAGAAAAAACCGAGACATTTTACGTGCCTTCATCTCATCACTTAGACATGCTTTCTTTTTTAAAATCTGAAACAGTTTTATTAACATTTATAAAAACAGACAAATAAAAGAAAAATGTGTTTCCAGTAGAAAAATAAGGAAAAAAAGCAGAAGATGTGTCACCGGATGTCCGACCTTCTGCTCCTCAGGCTGTAACGAGGCTGAACATCAGGGTGATGATGATGAAGATGAGGATAGATACAGTCAGGAGAACAGATGTGAGAGCAGAGGTCAGCATTGCAACTAAGAAGCAAATCATGTTTCTGTTGTCAGAAAAATATTCTTAAAATTTTCAAAAATAACAAAATTTCACAAAAATGTTAAAAGAAAATGTCAGCACATTGTTAAAGGGAAAATAAAAGGCTGGAAAATCTAAAAAAAGATTAGGTGGGAAAATGTCAAAAAATAATTTCAAAAACTGTACAAAAACATATATAGATGTCTATAAATCATTGAAAAAACATCCAAAATAATATTGAAAATTGATCAGTTACAGAAATCGATCGTAAACGCCTCAAACTGAGGCTGTGTTTGCGTTTCAATTTTAAAGGATTTTGGCTGTAACACTTTAACCCTACAGATCAATAACTGTTAATCAGATCCCCCTACCTGTTTGTCCTCCACCAGGATGCTGTATACCCGAGGGGAGGGGGGGGACTGAGGAAAGCGGGAGGATGAGCAATGAGGACGCCTGCCTGGACTCTGCACTGAGGCATTGTGGGAACTGTTTTTGCTGCCGCTGCTCCAACCTGCAGCATGAAAAGATGTAGAAGAAGAGGCTTCTGGGCAAAAGTATGTGGACAGCTGTGCCATGTCTGCTTCTCATTAGCAATGTTTGTATCAAGTTTGCATGACATTAAGCACATTTTCAAACACCTGCAGCTAATAAACAAAAAAACTGAGCCTTTTTTTAAATGTTAAGACACTACACTACAGTCCTCATACGGTGTATAAATTCCCACTACTGTCAAAAGAATATTGTTATTTCCATGTGCAATAATTTATATTCGGTGGCATGACTTCTGGGACCTCCCGACTCTTCTGTGGGCATAAACGGAAAGTCGGAGGCAGGGAGAGCAGCAGCAAGACCCCAGTGACAGATAAGATGACACAGATCAACTCAGAAACGGCATGAAAGGAGGAGGTGGGTTGCAAAGTGGCTTGTAAATGCACAGCAACGGTGCACTTAAACAGCGTGCCCTATATGAGTTTTGCCAATTGGATTAAAAGTTAAAGCACAAAGCTTAAACCAGCTGATGATTGATCACCAGGAAAACATATAGCTGGACTGTCTTGTACCCATAGACCATGTATAAAATATGGATGTAGCCACTGCAACATTGTCCATTGGTTGGGTCCTGCCAAGAAACCTCATGCTGAGTGTTTTCACCAACGCCATCTTTTTAAAACCGGATGTGACAAATGAGGGGCAGATCTGACCCTGAAACTGAGGACACTGCACAGTTGGCATATCCTGGATAATCCTCCTGACTCCAATAGTGACCATAACTTGAAAATTGAACATCATGTTGTACTCAGTAAGACTTCAAACTCACGACTGAGCCCATAAAGTCATCAGGAAAGTATTTACTGAGGGGGCTGATGGCTGTTTTCCCACAGACTAAGTAGAGAACTTTTTGCACCCACTAGTGTCACCCCCTGCTGGCCAGTAAGGCTAGTTTAAGGCAGTTCTGCATTGGCTTCACTTTACAGACCCAGAGGCTACATCCATCTTTTATACAGTCCATGCTCATACCACAGAGACAACAGATGATAACCTTCTGCTGAAGCTTGATTTCTAACAGCTAACAAAGCAGAACTGAGCAGGTTTGCAGCATCAGTACCAGCATAGCAGAAGAAATGCTGAGCAGCTTAAATAGCACACATTATATGAGGTTTGCCAGTTGGCTGTGTATCAGTTGAGCCATCGGCTGATCTGCTTGGACTGCGGCTGAGCTCGACTTCGTGGCATGCCTGAACTAACACTGCCCTCGATGTCTGGGAACAAAGTCAGAACTTATGAACCATTTCGTTTCATCTGTGAGTCTATAGTACATTGTAGGGTCTTTACCCTAAAATATAAAGCGCCTTGAGGCGACTGTTGTTGTGATTTGGCGCTGTACAAATAAAATTGAATTGAATTGAACTGAATTGAATATAGTCTGTAAATCCAACTGCATTCAGATTCAGTCACACCAGTTACACAACACTTTTAATAACGCACAATTTAGATGAGAAGGAGACAACTACTGACCAATGTGCGAGAGGTGAGACGGGTCTGAGATGTCTGTGGTCAGACAAACCAAAGTGTCCTCCTCCTCTTCTCTTTTTACCTCCTTCCTCCCCTTCAGCGTCTCCTCTCTTCTTCTGCTCTCCAATCTCCTCTGGAAAACATGTGACAGCTGATCAGAAATCTGCAGCAGGGGTCATAACGTAACCTGTCCTCTGTTAGCAGGTGTGTACACCTGAACTGTTTCCAGCTGTTCTCACCTTCATGTGAAGCTGATCGTCCTCTGTCGTCTTCTGCCGCCCCCCTAAACTCTCTGCAGACAGACAATTATCTGTTCAGCACTTTCTCTGATAACCACTAGATGCTGCTCTAATCCAGCTGATTGGAAACTATGAAAACCTCCAACTGGTTGGGCATATCCACTGTGACATCACCTACTGGTTTTAAAACATCAACAATAGCTAATTGGCTACATCTATGTTGGCTTTTTTGGATCCCAAAGTGAACATATTTGGATGAGCAAGCTGCATTCATAAAGAAATAATCACATATTTACATAAATAATCACAAACCAATGGGCGACTTCAGTGTCTATTTCCATCTTTTATATACAGTCTACAGCTCTCAGCCGCTTTCCTGGCTTCTTCATGCCAGCTGAACTCACCTGCATGCTGCAGCGCCTCCTGCAGGCTCCTCTGAGTCTCTCTGAGCTGCTGCAGCACCTGCAGACTCTGCTGCACCGGGTCTCTGTAACGAACACACACCACCAGCAGAACGCACACTCCAACACACACCATGAACCGCCGCAACATGCTCACGTACACGGTGAGCAGCTCCTGAACACAGGAAAGAGTGTATGACACCAAAATGCATTAATCCGTGTGTCAGGTCTAAGGTTTAAGTGTCAGGTGAAACACAGGTGAACATACTGACCATGTGCTGGTGTTCAGGGTTATCAGAGCTCATCACAAACTGGTAGATCTTCCTCTCCAGGTAGAAGTTCAAACACACCAAACTCAACAGCACCAACCTAAATACACACACACACACGTTATTAATTACACATTAAACCTGGCTCTGGGTGGAGGTGGGGAACCGGGAAGGACTTACCTGGCTCTGGAGGAGCGTGGGGTGGAAGTGATGAGGAAGGAGGTGCAGAGGGCAGCGGCGTTGTAGCAGCAAGAGCTCAGGCTGTGAGTCTCCATCAGCAGGAAACTCTGCAGGAAGGAAACTCTATTGAAGAGTTCAGACAGCGCCACCTGCTGCTCCCTGGACGCGCTGCTGAGCTCCGAGAACACCGACCGCAGACCTGAGGGGGACAGGTAGAGAGAGGTGGAGAAAGGGAGGAAGTGAGTCTTTCGGGTGCTCGATGCATTTTACCCTGTGGAGAGTCTGTCAGACTTTTTGTGCGTTTCACTATCTCTAAAGTCTCTCAGGTGATCGATGCCATTTACCCTGTGTTGAGTCTCTCAGTGTGACTCTCAGCTCCTCGCCATTGGTCAAGATCTCCTTCTGTGCCTGTAAGGCAGCACTCTGGGCCTCAATCAGGTCCTCAGCCAACAGTCTGGTGGACTGAAGCTGCTCGGCTACACCTGCTGAGCTCTCTGTCAGCCTGACACATACACACACCTGTTATGCATATATTTAATTGCATTTGCTCACCTCTGCATGATGTTACCTGCGCTTGCTCACCTGTACATGGTGTTTTCAGCGTGGCGCTGCCAGGCCTCAGACTGTAGGAAGTGGCACATGGAGTAAGTGTGGGTGAAGAACTCTGTGTAGGTGTTAAATGCCACAGTGTCCATGCCAGCTGTACACCTGCTGACCTCTGACCCCTCAGGGCATGATGGGAAATCCCTGCCGGAGCTGACAGACAGAGAGGTTAAAGTTGAGCTAAGTGACTCTGAAGTATCTGCATAGCAGCCATGATAAGAGCTGGTTTAAGCCTGTAAATAATTAGGAAAGGTGCCTCGATGCTTCCTTTATTACCTTCCTTTATTAGTAGAGGATACACTGTAGCATCCTTTACGAAAGGAAAGGAGATAATGCCATTCGACAAATTAAAGCAATGCATTGTCTGACCATTCACGAAAACCTTGCCTTGTGTGTAGCACTACTGACCATGTGCTGGTGTTGTTATATAATATAAAACTATCAAAGGGAACTAAGGGTTTTACTTTTGCACTGGTCATGGCCTCATTTTTAATTGAGACTTATTTAATTTCTTAATAAAGGCAAAAGTTAACCTCTTAATATCCACCAGGGCCTTATTCCAGGAAGCAGATTTAACCAACAACTGAGTTTGTTAACCCTGAGATGAGGGAAAACTCCGGGTTTTCTCTTCCAGAAAGAGATTTAACTTAAACTCTAAGTTACCGTGGTAACAGACTCTGTGAACTTAACCTGCTTGCTAGCGGGTTTTTTTCTGAGTTTCTCTCTGACTCCTCTCCTCCTGCTGCACCTGAACCAGCTGACTGACACTCCGATTCATTTCCTCATTCATAAAAATCACTACCAAAGCTCACAGCGGAGCAAATTAATTTGCAGGAGTTTACATTTTTACAAACATTTAAATCGCAGTTAGACATTTGTTCGCCATGTTTTGTACTTAACATGACCGGTAAGTCAGAAATGTAAGGACGGGGACAGCGATTATTGCAGGTTTATTATCAGCTCAGAATACAAGTATGTACTATATAATATGTGCCTCTAGGAGCCTGTTTCGAACCGTTCTCGCTGTGCACTTCACCCCTGTCATTTACCATTCTTTTGGACCAACTGGATGGCAAAAAATAGTGCTAGTAGTACATCAAAAGTAACTGGAATAAAAAAAATAACTATTGACCATGCCAAAAGAAATGAAAAAAGTTTTGTGTGAGGAAAAGAAGGGTTCAATTCTGGCTTTCCTGGCAGAGGGATACAGTGAGCGTCGGGTTGCTTCCATCTTTAAAATT
>VUQI01037288.1:0-10468 GCA_015106735.1 Paratilapia polleni
ACTTCCCATGATGCACTCAGCACTTCCTCTTCCTCACTTCCTTTCACTCTCCATGTGTTTATACACCACTTGCATTTAATCATTAGCTATTATTAACATTTTCTGTCTCCCATAGTGTGTCTTTTGTCCTGTCTCCCTCTGCTCTCTTCTGTTTCCCCTCACCCCCAACCGGTCGTGGCAGATGGCTGCCCCTCCCTGAGCCTGGTTCTGCCGGAGGTTTCTTCCTGTTAAAAGGGAGTTTTTCCTTCCCACTGTTGCCAAGTGCTTGCTCATAGGGGGTCGTCTGATTGTTGGGGTTTTCTGTCTTTTCTGTCTAATATTGTAGGGTCTTTACCCTAAAATATAAAGCGCCTTGAGGCGACTGTTGTTGTGATTTGGCGCTATATAAATAAAATTGAATTGAATTGAATTAACAGGATAAAATGAGGACATGACTTTTGTGACATTTTATGCAAAATTTGTTCTGTATTCTGGCCATTATATACCACTATAACTCAGGAACAAAAGTAGAGATGGATGTAAACAGCAACTTTGCTTCATATAACCACGCATCTGTGAATCATTAATTATAATAGTTAGTCAGTATTTGTTATCTATGTTTATTCACATTTCATTGGAATTATTGAAAACAATAATTTTGATGTCTGATCCTGTATTTTTATTTTAATTTTGTTATGTCTCGCTTGAAAGGTATAACACATGGGTGCACATGACAGAATTAGATGCAATGAAACACTATTCATCCAAAACAAAACTAAAATAAGGAAACGGTCATGGAGCAAAATGGGAAATGTTTTATAATGCTAAAAAATATGGACATCTGTTTGAACATTTTATAGTATATACTGAGCACTGAAGAAGTAAAGAGGGAGGAGTTCACCACTATGTAAAAGACTGCGTGGGAAAATAATTAAGAATAGCATTTCTCAACATAAGAATTTAGGGATTTCATGATCACAGTGAAAGATTCAAATAATCTGGGGGGGACCATTTACCTTGTTATGAGCATCTGTGATGACTCTCCATTGTGTAACCCCAGTTGCACTAGGCTGAAGTCAAACTGTCACAATGGAGAACACTGCTGGAATATCTGGCCAAGCAGACACGTGAGGTACATACATACATTCATTTAGAATTCATTCATAAGCTGTAGCACATTTTACATGTGTACTTAGTCACATATGCATAAAGACACACAAATAGAGTCTCTGTGTTGTATGTATTTGAGCAGTGTGTCAGCCACAGTAAAGGAAGCCATCAGTCTGCTCTGTTTGACAGATTTGTAAGGAAACCAATGGATTCCACCCTCATTTGGGCTATTGTTTCTTGATTATGGGTCAAAGTGTACTGTAGGTCAAAGGGCAGTGGTCAGTTTGTAGATAACCACGAGTGAGAAGCCTGGATCATATAAGTTAGAGAGGTCACTCTGTTCACAACAAAACAGACAACAATAACAGCATGAAAGGCTACACATCTTACCACAACTCCTTACATGAACTTTTTTTTTTTTCTCTGAAGCTTGGGTTGGTGGCCTTAGAGAACTTCTTACATTTTACATTTTAGGAAATTAACACATATCTTTGGCACAAACAGATGTCAGGAACCTGTTGTACAAGTCAGACAGAAGAAGCTTCTATCTGTTCACAACATAACTTCTAATTTACTGAAAGGCTATGGAGTCCACAACGCTGGTTATGGGACTTTCATAAATATTTTCTGTTTAGTATGACTTGGTCTCTAAATGTGACTAATAAGAAGTGCAGCACTATCCTGAACTCCAAGTACAGTTAGCTGGGGCGCCAAAAAATGCTCTAAAATAATGGAAATTAATTAACAGAAATTTTCCATTATTAAAATACAGTTTGTAGCTTTAATCTTACATGAGATCTTGTGCATTTTTGGGGATAATTTATGTTAAATAAAAGATATTGACGTGTAAAAATAATGAAATTACCTATAAATATGTTCAAACAATGCTGTAATACAAATAATCAGACTTGAAATTGCAGAAAGGTACTGTTATTAGCTGGGTATTATTATGCAATTTTATGTGAAAAATCTTGTACTTTAATCCATATTTAATGTAATAAAATTATATACCACCCATAAAAAAACTCAAAATACTATTGTAACACTATTAACTGGGTTTATAATTACAGCAATCTATAGTAAATTTTTGATTTTGTCAAGTGTAATATGGTTTTTTTTTTACATGGAACTTTACATAAAAATCTTTTATATTTAATACAGCTGCAATGTTAAAAAAGTATCCCAAAACCACTATTAAACAAAACAAAACAAACAAAAAAACCCCATATGATTTCAATTGCAACAATCTGCTGTTAATTTTTTATATCAACTATAACTTTTTACATGTAACTTTAAAGAAAATCTTCCATATTTAATAGATCTCTTCTGTTAAATGGTATTCTCACAAAAAATTACCTTTTTGAAAAATGTCCAGAAAATTGCATTGTTATTGCATTTACAATATACTGTTAATTATAGATCGTATCAATTACAAACTGAATGTTCAGATGTGATTACACCTATAATCACAAAAGCTTTACTTTTTAAAAAATGGCATAATACTGCTGCATTACTACTTTTCAAGTTACAAAATTTACCTTTGAAACTTTTTATAATTTAAAAACTCTACTGCTACTGTAAGACCACTTCATCACTTCATATAAATTGTCACTTATTTAAAACTACCAGGAAATATTTGGCCTGTTTTTGTCATTAACTGTAGTTGAATGACACAAATTATAGAATGATGAGATTTAGTTTTATAGTGATAACTGTTACACAGTTTAGACACACTTAGTTCCTGTTGCCAAGATTTAATTCTGTTAACCAATAGACCACCACAAAAAACAGCTGCCCCTCTTTCAACATTCTTGCAAGAGGGGCAACTATGCAAAACTATTTGTTATACAAATGGCTTTTAAGGAGCCACAGAAACAAAACCGGACAAAAATTAAAAACATCTAGCATCTAAGTTTCCTCGGTTGTTAAACCCGAGGAAACTTAGATCCGCAAGTCCTCCTGGTGCTGCAGACATCTCAAGAACACTGGCCACTTGTGGAAAGAGAAATTGTATTTCAATCTAGGCATCCTCAAGGAAAGATGGCCAAAGACCATTGCTCTCTCCTTATCCATCCTAACTCATTTTTCTCTAGCTCTGCCTTTTGCTAGTGCCCCTGTTACTACTGATAGCATGAGACGGTACTTGGAGAGCATTGAGGTTGCACAGGTAGTCCAGCTCCTCCAGGATGGCACATCCATAGGTGCTGCTGCAAGAAGGTTTGCTGTGTCTCCCAGCACAGTCTCAAGAGTGTGGAGGAGATACCAGGAGAAGAAGAACTAAAGCAGACAGAGCTTTTGCAACAGTGGCCCCCAGACTCTGGAACTCTGTCCCATTGAGGCCGATATGTGGACTCAGTGAGCTATTTTAAAAAAAACTGCTAAAAACTCATCTTTTTAAACTTTCATTTGTTTAACTTTTGTTTTTATATTTTAGAATTTTTGTTGTGATGCACATTGTGATATTTATCTTGAAAGGTGCTATACAAATAAAATTTTACTTTACTTACTTTACATGGGCATCAGTCCAGCAACAGGACCAGTATGTGCAAGGAGGAACAGGACAAACACTGAGTCCCTCAAAATGATGTCCAGCAGGCTACCCATGTCCATGGTTCTTACTGTATTTACAGTATTAAATTTCAACTTAACAGCTTTATGTATTTAAAATAAAGCATTACATATTTGTGAAATTATGTTAAATTTGCAACTGTATTTTAGTCTAAAAAAAAAATTCTTAAAAAACAAAACAAAAGCAAAAGCAAAAAATGGTTATTCACAGTTACAGGTTTCTCATGCCATTTTATATTAGACATATTGTGTGTAGCTAAAGACCTTCTCAGATCCTGAAACAATTCATGTTCAGGGATTTGGTTCACTGAGTGTGCTACAGTTGCTGTGAGCCCTAAGTGATAGTCAGTGGCTCAGAATGAGGTCCAGCAAATTTAATAATATTGCAGAAGCGCAAATCCATTAAAAGGTAATTCGTTTCATTCATTTCTACTCTTTAGTGAGAAGGCATTCAAGAATATCAAGAATTCTAAACAGAGGTTGATGTGCTTGTTAAAGTGACAGCACTTATAGTTTTTGATTTTGGTATCTGAGCCACATCTTTTTGGTTTAAAGAGCCTGCCTGTAGCCTCTCAAATCCCAGTTCCAAAATAAATAAATAAGTTGGAAGTAAGGAACAGTAAATTTAAGTAAGACTTCAATTTGGTGAGCCGTTGTAGTTGAGTTTAACAAACACTATGAAAAACAGACTAAAATTATGTTTGTAACTATCAATCAGTGAGTTATCATTAACTGTGGCAGTTCATATCCTAGAATAGCTGTACTTGTGTGTTGACCTATACACTGAGGTCTTGAGTTGTCCACACTGAAACAGTTAAGAGTGACACTGTAACTCTAATGATGCAGAATACAGGAGAGGGAAAAACATCTACAAAGAATTTGTCTTTTTGGTTTTAGCAGTACAAATTATGCAAATGAGAAAAATGTTTTCGGATATAAATCTGTCAAGATAGCACTAAGCACTGACTCCTGACTCATGTTTGTTGTTTTAAATGTGCTATATAAATAAATTAGACATTTGACATGTTACCTCTTCATTTCCTTTACATTTCCTTGGGTAACTACTGCACAGTCAGTTGTGTGTTTATTCAGTATTCTAGAAAGGAGTTGGGGTAGCTTGAAGTATCAACCCTGCACCACTGTAACAAAACAAGTTTCTTATCAAAAAGAAAAATAATCAACACAAGCAGCTGTGCAGAGACTTGGTCAAAAAAGTTAAAAAGAATAATAAGTAATTGTAACTGTCAGCTGTCAGTATTTGACAGTTTTTGCTCCCTTAAGCTGGTACAGAAGTATTGAGGTTCAAAATAGTAAGGTTTTTGACCAGAGAAATAAAACAAATGTAAATTAATATGAAAATGTGACAGAACAATCCTTTTAAACTAATAAAAGTTTCCCTTTCAATGGGGAAAAAGTCACATGAATTGGAGGAAATGGACCAAGACTCCTCAACTTTCCTCTGCAAGTAATTCTGTCCAACCGTCAGCTCACAGGTCAGAAAGTGACAAAGGTAGAAAGGCCCTGTTAGACCCCATGTACACAACCCCGAGGCCGCCAGGTACAGCACTAATCCCAAATGTTTATACTCGCTCTTGTCTCTGGGCTCCTGCCAAAGCCCACAGCCAAGGAATGATTTAAGAACGCTCACACACACAAGAAGGGGAATTCCATGTCAGCTGACAGGGATGAATAAGTCAGATTTTTAACAGTCTCTCCATGGCTCTCCGTCTGACTCTTCCTCTCTTCAACTTAATAAGCTCTGCTGAAATGAGCACTGTGTATTTGTGTCAGTTGAATTTACACTATTATACTGAGCATAGATTTCATGCTATTGGAATCAGAACTTTGTTGTTAGGTGGATCTCTCCATGTGTTAGAGGCCAACAGATAACTAAATCTACACTCAATGTTAAAGATAAAAAAAATCCAAAAAAAGATCTAAAGAATTTAAATATTGAGAAATTTAAATCAAAAAACTAAAACTTTCCTGGACAATTATAATTTGAATTGAGATGCTTTGAATTTCAGGGATTTGGGATTTTTGGATAAAATAAAATGTACAAATAGCATTTTGTGATGACAGCTTCAAGATGCTTCCTGTATGCAGAAACTAAGTGTGACTTGTGTATGTTGGTCAAATTCTTATAAACAGATTGTATGATTCTGGAGGGACTTTTTGTAATTTTTTTATTTTCATTTTCTTCCTTTTCCTCCTCTGTTGGGTTTAACTTTGGTCATTTGGGCATTTAAAGAACCTTAGTTACTTCCTCTGGACCCAGTTAAGAGACTCCTTTGCAGTATGTTTGGGATTGTTGTTCTCTTGGAAGATACCCTTTGCAAACTATTAACTTTAAGAATTTTCTGGTACATGGCTCCATTAATCTAAGTTGCTGACCATCACTCATGGCTGTATAATACATTACAGAACATCACTGCATATATCAGTGAGTATAAGATAAGATAATACTTTATTTATCCCAGATTTGTAAAATTCTTTTGTTACCATAGTTGTTATTATTTTTTAAATTAATAACAACAATAATTGATATAAATTATTTCAAAATGAATGAAGCAAAACAGAATTTAAAATGACAAAATAAAAGAGCAGATCAATCTCTGCCACACAGATGTGCTGTATTATAAAGAGTTATTGCTTGTGGCATGAAAAACTTCCTGTATCTGTCCTTGTTGCAGTGGAGCTGTATTAGTCTGTTAGAGAAGGTGCTTCGCTGCCTGTCCAGTGAATGGTGCAGAGGGTGGTCAGGATTATCCATTATGGATAACAGTTTGTTCAGTGACCCCCTCTCTATCTTCAAAAGTGTCCAGTGTGAGGTCAACAGTCACAGAGCCAGCCTTCCTGATCAGTTTATTCAGTCTGCTGGTGTCACTAGCTCTGATGCTGCTCCCCCAGCAGAACACTGTGCTTGCCACAACTGAATGATAGAAAATCTCCAACATTTTGCTACAGAATCCCAGCTTCCTTAGGAAGGACTGGTCTTCCAGTTCAGTCTGTTGTCGATGTGGACGCCCAGGTACTTGTACTCCTCCACCATATCCACATCCTGTCCCAGGATAGACATGGGCTGTGTGGCTGTCCTCTTCTATCTGATGTGGATCACCAAGTCGAACTATATCCTTGACTGTTGTTACAGCACATCAAAGGGCATTTTCAGGGTAGTTCAAAAGAGTTCACTGGAATTCCCTTTAGTCAGAAATAGACACAGTGCACACTGCAGCTAAATGATCTCTACTTGTGGCCATCACTGTCCATGAAACCCGTCACTGTAGTAAGAAAAAGAAAACGAAAGAAAAACTTTTTTCATATGGTTCAGATATATGCGTTGTAACATGGCTAACTTTGTTAAAGAATGTTTATAGTCCTGAATAAAGACCACAAAATATAAACTTGGGGAAATATAAAGTTGGGATGCTCTATAAAATGTAAATAAAAACGGAAAGATTTGCAAGCCATTTAATCCATATATTACAGTGCAAAGAAAAAAAATTACCATTTTGAAAGTGAGGAAACTATATTATCTTTTGAAAGATATGCCCATTTTGAGTTTATGCCATCAAAAAAGTCAGAACAGGAGCAACAAAAGACTGGAAACTTAATATTATTAAACCTAACCAAGGATTTCTTTAGCCCAAATCTAACCAAACAGTGACTGAAAACCAAAAGTCCAAAACTAGCAGTCTAAGATGGAGCATACTGGAAATCCTATGGTTTATGCCACTGCTTCTAATCCTCCTTCTAATGTTTTGTTTACTTTTATACATCTTCATTCAGCCAGATGCTGCCCTGCACTTTGAGTAAATCCATGATATTAACATTAACTCTTCCAGTGACAATGTTTCCCTGAATGTTCGCTTGCAAATAACTGAGAGCTCAGCTGAAATGAGAAATTAATGACTCATGTCTAGAAGTGATCCCGTTTAGTTTGTTCACCCAAAATATTTGTTCTTTGGAACTCAATATTTTAATGAAAGAGCACTATTAGTAATGTACTAACAGGAACCAACTGCCATGCTGTTTTATTCTGTCAGTCAAACTGAAAGGTTCAGCTGTATACCTGCCCTGTTGATTTAGGACTGCACTCTGCCTTTGATATGGTCAGACTACTTAATGGGCCATAGTGCTGCTAATGACACGTGGCAGACTATGTATGTGTTTGCTTGTGGTGTGACAGGGTGACGCCACTCCAGTAAACCTATGATTTCACCCCTGCATGTCGAGACTTTTTGTGCTCCACATGTGGCACAGTTTTGTCTGTGTGTTTGCAGCCTGACACTATACTAAACCTCAAAGCTTGAGTTAGCAAAAGGCCTAAAAATGTATAATGTGGAATTAAGGGCATGTACTTATGTATGCACACAGTGCATGTGCAGAACACCCACAGACATACAAAAAAAAAAAAAAAAGTCAGATCATAAACGTCTCCTTTGCATGCATTCTCACTTGGAGAGAAGGGGAGAGGGGGCGTACTTAGTAGCTCAAATTAAAGACCTCCCATGAGGTTTTTCAGCTGAAGGACCCCTCTTTAAACCGTAAGCTACCAATTACCAGCAGCCGCCAGCCCTACCCATCTATTACCACATCTAGAGGAGAAGTAGGGACCTCAGCTGTCTTATTTCCTCCCTTTCATGTTCCCTCTCCATCCCTGCCTTGTAGGAAACCAGTGGCAGCATTTGATGGTCACAGGACAACCATTTAAATCCGTGGTTAGGGGAGGGGAGAGAGCTCAGTACAGCACGATGTTATTAGAAATTCTCTAACAGACTACAGGCTGCTGCTAGCCCAGTTAGCTGCACTGTGATCCACAACAGGTACATCTGGCAACTCAAAGCTGTGATTTGCATATGTGGGAAAAGATGATGCCATGCAATTCTGGTCCCAGAGACCAGAATTGCATGACCATCATCTTTTCCTCATTAAAATCAGACACAAAGATGCATTTGATTATTTCTTTTTTCACAACCACAAATGGCGCAAATCATCTAGATTTTTACCAAATATGTCTTTCTTGTGTCACCATTTAATCATGTATTACTTTGAAAACAGTCCAAAGAAAACTTACAATCTTGGAACTGAGAAAAAATATAATCTTTTTAAAAATACATGCACATTTTGAGTTTTGTGCCAACAAAAAAGCTGGGGACAAGAGCTGCAAAAGACTGGAGAGTTTTTGTAATACTAAAAAACACCTAGTAGAAATCTCACAGTACATTTGGCTAATTAATTAAATTAAATTAAATTTTATTTATATAGTGCCAAATCACAACAACAGTCGCCTGAAGGTGCTTAATTAGTACACACTTTGGGTTGGAAAGGACATTCCAAAGAGGCTGAGTCTTTCAGAAGTTAACTAGGGCAGCTGTTTACCTTAAGACTGCATGACTGCATTAAAATTGTATCTCAATGTAAAATTACAGAGAATTTGTGGATTCTATCATCTATGGCACATAATGTCATCAGAAGACTCAGACATCTAGATCTAGAAAATTCTGATTGCAGGGGACAAGACCAAATGTAAAACTGTGTTCTGATCAATCATAATTTAAAATTCCTTTTAGAAATCATGGACACTGTGTCCTCTTGGCTATATAAGAGCAGGACCATCCACATTGTTTTCAGCACACAGTTCAAAAGCCAGAATCAATGATACTATGGCTTAGCATTAAAGGTGCAGTTGAAGGCTCCATTAATGCTAATGATATATACAGGTTTTATTACAACTGAGGCCTCAGTCACACAGGCCTACAGCCCGTTCTGCAGCCCCTTGGCAACCTCTGATTGCTAAGGCAAAACTTGTATTCCTCGACCAGCTGGCAAGTGGTTGTTTGAAGCTGCAACAAGGCACTCTTTGTAGCCATTTTAGTGCCCTCTATTGTCACTATTGAAGTAACAATTAAAAAAATAAAAATGTTGATTTGCCTAATGTGTTGAAACAAAAGTAACATAACAGTAAGTTTCTGGTCATGTGGTCATTGTCAGGTCTGGTCTATGTTCATTTTTTTTTCTCCATGCCCTTATACATGCATACTTTGCTTTGTTTGTTAATTATTAAAGTGATCAGGCTGTTTTTGAAAATTCTAGCTATCAAATATAAATAAAAGTATATATAAAATTATTCAATTCAGTTCAATTTTATTTATATAGCGCCAAATCACAGTCAAACAGTCGCCTCAAGGCGCTTTATATTTTAGGGTAAAGACCCTACAAATTAGACAGAAAACCCCAACAATCAGACGACCCCCTATGAGCAAGCACTTGGCAACAGTGGGAAGGAAAAACTCCCTTTTAACAGGAAGAAACCTCTGGCAGAACCAGGCTCAGGGAGGGGCAGCCATCTGCTGCGACCGGTTGGGGATGAGGGGAAACAGAAAAAAAGCAGAGGGAGACAGGACAAAAGGCACACCTATGGGAGAGAGAGTTAATAATAGCTAATGATTAAATGCAAGTGGTGTATAAACACATGGAGAGTGAAAGAAAGTGAGGAAGAGGAAGTGCTCAGTGCATCATGGGAAGCCCCCAGCAGACTAAGCCTATTGCAGCTTAACTAAGGCATGGTTCAGGGTCACCTGATCCAGCCCTAACTATAAGCTCTATCAAAAAGGAAAGTTTTAAGCCTAATCTTAAAAGTAGAGAGGGTGTCTGTCTCCTGAATCCAAACTGGGAGCTGGTTCTATAGGAGAGGGGCCTGAAAGCTGAAGGCTCTGCCTCCCATTCTACTTTTAAATACCCTAGGAAACTCAAGTAAGCCTGCAGTCTGAGAGCGAAGTGCTCTATTGGGATAATATGGTACTAGGAG
>VUQI01037307.1:2697-35284 GCA_015106735.1 Paratilapia polleni
ATCATAAAACCAACATTTTCCATCGCTTGAGGCTGAGTACTTCATTGTTTGGTCTGCTTCAAAACAGCCCATTTTTCTTCATCCTGAATACTGGAAACAATCCTTGGACATTGGCCCATATTAATGGTTGCTCGTGAGACATGGTAGAAGCACAACTGACAAAAAGCTGAAGATATGGGGCTTCATTTATGGCTGAGTATTCTTTAATGTTTTTAAATCTTTTAAGTGGATTTATGTCTTGACGTCCTGTTTGTTTTATAGGCAGGCCTGCATAATTTGCACACGAATACGCACAGCTATACACAGACTCCAGTGTGCTGCAAGACACACTGTTTTTAAAATCATTTTGAACAATCAGCAAAAGCAGCCCCTTGTTTACAGTAATAAACTCCTGTGCCTCCTGTACTGTTAGTTGACAGAAGATGGAATAATGCCTGCTAATGTGACGTGATACATGTAACCAAAGCATAATAGCATGCAAAGTCCCTGTTTAAAGGCATTTTTCTGGACATCAGGCTTGAGCCACATTCCAGCATAAGCACTGCTCCACAAAAGACAGTTTAAGTTGCACACACAAACCTATTTGTAACACTTGAGTTGAGATTTACCAATAATGAATGCAATCTGGGTTTGTCAAAACATTAACAGAAGCCGAAGTTGTGTTTGTTGCTTCCAGCTATTTGTGGGAGTCTTTCCTCTGAGTTAATCAAATACTTGCAGCTTCTTAGGGTTACCCACATCAGCAGGATCTCCAAAGCGCAATTTTCTGTTGCTGTTGCACCAGATTAGCCAGGAAGTGAGAGTGCAGTTGACTCATCTACAAGCTCTAGATGGTCATTAGCTAGCTAGCCTGGCTCAGCCATTCTTAAACATGTTTATCACAAGGCACATCGTTTTATAAAATCACATATTTCCAATGCAAACCTTTGGATATGATTATATTTGCAAATAACACTAAGTGGGAGAATCTTGACATTTCACAAGGCACATTTTAGTCCTTATGAGATGGAGTAGTGCATTAATGGTCTGCTTTTGTATAATATTATATTGGATGATATGTTCAAATGAATGGCTCAGTTTGTGTATGAAATAAATTAATCAACAAAATCACATCATGACAAATTCCTACATGTCTTTCCTACCCTGGCTTTGGGGTGAAAGGTCTTTTGGCTATCTGTGTATATACACTTATCTTGTGTGCACATATTTAGCAAACGTTGTAGTAAATAAATCATAACATCGGAAGAAATAAGGTAAAATGTGGACTCTACAGATATATTCTATATTTTCTTTCTTCTGGTGGCCACTGCCAGGCATCAAAGATTCTTAACAGGCATGAAAAAAGTAAATGAATGAGACAGATTGGAGGCAGGTGGGTCTAGAAGTGGCAGATGTGACAGGCTGAGGATAAAAGATAAAGAAGTTTAGGGGGTGACTCTGGACAGAGGAGGTGGGAAAGAGGTCTTGAAAGGGTTAAAGGAGGTAATTGGCACAGGATGCAGGTGCAGCTGTTTTCTCAACTTCTCAACTTGAAAGTGCAGACACACCTGCACACGCACAAGCGCACATACTTGACTACAGTCTTGTAAAAGCCAAAGCCTGCCCATGCCAATTAGCTGGTGGTGAAGGTCAGTGAAGGTCAGCGTTTGTTCGAGAGAGATAAGTTTCCCATTAATGGGTGAGTACCTCTACTTCAGTGTATAGGGTCTGAGTCACTTTAGTCACACAAACATACACACTTGCACAAAGGACAAAAAACACACATACACAGAGCACATTTACTGTGGGCTTTCATCCTAACGTAAACCCTGCTATTATCAACCAGTGTTTTGTTTTTCTTTTTTCTTTTTCCACTCCCATGCCACTTAAATGTAAGTCACAATTTGAAAAGTATTTGGCGCAGTAATTCAGACCATAGTTTCATTTTAAATGATAAAAAATGTTAAAACTGTGTAGTTTAACTTATCGCTGATAGCTTAGAGTTCTTATTTTTACTTCACATTTTCATTTGATACTAAATGTCCTTTTTATTCTAAACTTTGATGAATAAACTCTAAATCTGAATAATTTAGCTAAGAACAAAATCAAAACAATAACAACTTCATTACAGTTCACTACATGATCTATGTAATACTTTGTGTATAAACACCATGAAAAAATACCTCATGATTATTTGTGACTGTGGTTAATTAATATTATTTAATTATTATCTTCTAAAGAGTCATGATAATTATTTTAACCACAGATATACAAACTGTATTTGGCTTCATAACCTTAAACAAATACAAACGCAGTTGTCTTTGTTGGTCTGTTCTTACTCGATTGCAATTTACATGAAAGAGGACGACTGTGCAATCTTCAGGTGCCCGGTTCAGGTATTTGTAGGTAAGGAGAAATTGTATGAAATGCTCAACTACTTTCTCTGTAGTAGCTATAAATGTCACAGACATTTCACAGAGCAGAATTTCAGCAATTTTCTCCATCAAATTCACACCTGCACAAAGGGCCACACAAGCTCACGCAAGCACATCTCTCTGCTCACAAGCCTCTCATTTCTTCACTCCTACACAAACTTCCTCTTTATTCTATGAACATATTTCTCACCAAATCACATTTTCCACCACTCCTGCTACTCCCTTCCTTCCTTCTCACCATATCTGCTTTCATCGCTTTCTTCCACCCTCTAATGTAGCACAGATTTGCATCAGCTGGTCAGTGAGGAGTGCGAAGAAAGGAGGTAAAGGTGTGAATCAATAGTCTCTGTACGCTGCCTTGTGGCAAAGCCAGAAATCAATAGCAATGGGAAATTAAGCTGTAGTCTTTGAATAAATTGAAGACACTGGCATGCACAACAAAACAGCTTGTTGCAAAATTAGTAAACCTGGTCACATTAACATGTAAAGGATGTTTGTTAGGCTGCACTCTGGAAATACTTAAAGTCCCAAGAAGCCTATATGCCTCTGAGTTCTGGCTAAGGAGAGATTATAAGGCCTTTGTAATGATGGTGTCCTGGAATAAAATGATAACTAGTGCATTCAGTCTCCAAAGAGGGGAAAGAATCAAATGTACCTTATGGGAACATGAGGTCATATTTGACAATACAGGTACTTTATATTCCAGCAAATAGAGGGATTTTTGGAGAGAAGAAGCTTAATAAAGGTGACAGCATTGTGTTGGGACTGAGCTGTTTCTCACCTGTTTTCCTTGCAATTCAGAGTGCCTTTATAAATAATAGAAATAACTCCCTCTGACATTCATATAAGCATGATGAAGGTGTGAGGTGCATGATATCTTTTCAATAGCAGAACACATTATTGAAAACAAAAGAGGAGCTCTTTTTCCGCAAATACTGGAATGCTATGTGAGAAGAACAAAGATAGAGACATTTACATTTACATAGACATTTGTTCAGTCAAAAAGGGAACCACTGATGTGATTTAAAATTGCGATGAAAAGTGGATTTAGTATTTTACTAAAGCAATCATCAAAAACACACTGAGCAGTAATAATTTGGTGCAGTCTTTTCCTTTACTAATTAAAAGATAACCATAACCATCCTGCAAAGCATGATTAACAGGACCTTACCCACCCTCTAAAAGTCTACACCATAATCAATAATTCATTTAAACCTTGGCAGTTTATTCAAATCAGTCAGCTTGGAAAAACAACATAAACAAAACAGTAGAACCAGAGAGACAGGGGGAGAGAGAACAAGAGATAAGGGGATAGAAAGACCAGGATAAGAAGAAAAAAGAAACGGAGACACAGAAAAGAGGAGAGAAAGTGAAAGTGAAAGAGAGGGGCTGACAGCATGTTGAGTGAAACAAAAAAGTTAGAGAGAGGTAAGCTCTGTTATTTCTCTGAGGACCTGTGTGAAGTAGCTCATACTAAGGCCTCTGGCACCACATCACTCCAACCAGCCTAATTGCAGTCCAACGGGAGTGGAAAAGCCTTGTACAGACCCATAGGATTTCTGCATAAAAACAGCACTAGAAACCAGCAACCTTGTGTTGCGTAACCAAGTCAAACTTCTATGTTTTCCATGATTTTCATAATTTCTTCTGCCCCGCATTTTTCAAAAGCGATATTGGCATTATTTACAGCAGATGGCTGTGGTTATTAGAGAATATAATCAACATAGTTTAAACAGCAACTGTGTCCACTGACAGCAGAACTTTGCTAGGACATTAGGGCCCAGGCAGTGGTCTCATGGAGGTCATACGGAAGGCACAGAAACAGCCTCTGTAGAATTTATCAATTATGAAAGTTTCTGAAAGTTTCCTACAAATACAATTCAAAACCTTGTGAATATACTGTGGGACTTGTGCCATATGTTTAAAAATTGTAAGCTCTACAAATCATGATTTTACACATCATGACAGATTGCCAGACTTACCAGTCAAATTGATGTAACTGTCAAATAGCAGATAACTGTAACACTGATTTGCAATTATTATCAATCTTTAGAATTTCATGGCAACATGAGCCACAACTTCTATCAAAGTAAAAACAAAACAAACAAACAAAAAAAAAAAAAAATCACTTTTTTTTCCCCATTAGTTTTTGCTGGAAGGAACAGAAAGCCCATTTTCTGAACAGTGATGCTAATAATTGGGAAATCCTTCCTCCTTGACAGCTCTGACATGCCAGAGGGACCAAAGGTTGCCATCTGGAGGAAAAGGGTGGGGTCAACTTTGAGACTGGAGGGTGAGAGTGGAAGGCAACATGAGGCAGAATGGCAAAGATATCACTCAGCTTATTCAATATTCATTACTGTTATCCCCCTGCATACAGACATCTGTGACCTGGGGGCTAATGGTAGCTAGCCAAGGTCTGTGGGTGTATGCATGCATGTGTTGTAGGATTCATGTGGTCTGACGGAAAGCTGAGACTGGGGCTCATCATTTGGGGGGCTCACTCTTCATTTACACAAAATGAAGAGCCAATACAGTTTTATCACCACTGATTTGGGTTATCCAATAATAGAGATGTTAGCATGTTTACCAGCTGGAGTTTTGAGTGGATATTACATTTTAGAACATTTAAGTCATCTGTTAAAATCATGTAGCTAAAGAGCTGTCAGTCACCCAATCTGAGCTTTTCACTCAGAATATAATACAATTTTGAAAAATGTGAGGGAGGGAGGGGGTAGATGATAGGAGGAAAATTAGCTGAACCAAAGAGAGAAGGAACGGAGACAAGTGCTTTTAAACAATGAAGAGGGACAGGAAGTTGTCATCTGAAATCTACCAACAGTGGTAGAGCCACATATTTTTCTCTCAGTATGGGTTAGGGTTAGCTCTAGATAAAAGTCCATCCATCCATTTTCTTCTGCTCATCCTATTCAGGGTCACAGGTAGTGGGTGGAGCCTATCCCAGCTGCCATAGGGCGAGAGGCGGGGTACACCCTGGACAGGTCGCCAGTCCGTTGCAGGGCTAACACAGACAGACAGACAACCATTCACACCTACGGCCAATTTAGAATTACCAGTTAACCTAACCCTAACCTAACTAACTGCATGTCTTTGGACTGTGGGAGGAAGCCAGAGTACCCGGAGAGAACCCACACAGACATGGGGGAACATGCAAACTCCACACAGAAAGGTCTTGGCCAAACATTTTTAAGTTAAAACGTTTTTGCCAGATTTGAATAGTCTGCAGTTTTGACACTTTCAAGTCTAGTTGAGTAATTGGCATTTTGATAGCTGATTTAATTGATCTCTTAACTGAAACTATTCTATATTTCTGTATAAATACTGTAATAAATACTTACATTATATTAATATGAATAAACATACATTTTTAAATGTCTGATTTGGGGCAATGGAGCCCCAGAAGCTCTGACTCAGGGTCTGTAGTAATATAATGTGGTCTGTATCTACCAGCAAGACAAAAAATTGTATTATTAGCCTACATCAGCAATGCCTGTCACACCACCTTAATAGACTCAGATCAATGTGAAAGAAAGTGAAATGCTTACAAGAAATGCAGAGTGGTTTCAGCTTACTTGACCTGCATATCAGTGGGTGGCAGAAAGGCAGAAAGAATCCACAGGGAACTCTTGGAGAACATGTAAACTTCATGTAAACTCATCTACAGCACAGTATTTTCATGGCCACTCACTCCCTTATTTGTGCTATTTGGTCTGTTTTCACACTTTTTGCTTAAAGATTTCTCAATATTTTATTCTTTTTTGAACTTTGCCATGTTCCAGTAATCACAATGTCCTTTTTTGAAGCGGCACTTCCACAAAGCTCACTATCTATATCGGTGTCTTGACCTTTTATCATCCTCTAAGACCACGCAGATCTAGCTTTTGTCCTTCAGATAAATGTGACCCCAACATTGTCTTCCTCCTAGAAAATGCCTCCAAAAAAAGAACTGGGTTTTCCTTATAATGCCTCTGATTTTATTCTTGTTCTTGAATAGAAATTCTTCGACTTGACATGTTTAGCATTTTGTGCAATAAGATCTGATTTTAGATTCAGATTCAAAGGCTGACACTGGTAACAGATGAGTCTATTTAGTTTTTTATTGTTGTTGTTTTTAAATATTATGCATTATTAGTAAATATTAGTGATCCACAACAGACAGAACAGAGACAATGTGCTATTTACTTAGCTATACATGGAATGAGATAGAGGCTGTTTTCAAAGCAAAACAAAAAAGCATCGTTAACCTTAGTGCCCAAGTATATAATTATTTCAGAAGAAAGCAGTCATCATCTAATCACACAGTGGGACAAGAAATTAAAAAAGTGAACAGCAAGCCTTACTATTAGATACTAATGCATATAAATATTGTTCATCTACTGATGTGCAAAATCAGTGTGTGTAAAATCAGTGAAAACTGGGAACTGCAAAACAATAATGAAGTGCTGTTAGACACAATCAGTGTTCTTGGCCCACATGAACACATATACACATATACGTAAATTGTGTCTATGTGTGTGTGTGCGTGTGCGTGTGTTTATATAGTCAGGAGGGCGCACATAAGAAATGTCTTTTTCTGCAAATGATGGGGGAGGAAGTTAATGTAGTTAGAAACTAATTAGCATGAATAAAGGATAGGTTGGAGTCCCTCAGGGTACCACACACTGTCAGGTTTTCCTACAGACTGTGTACCCCCCACTCCCACCTTTCTCTCAATTCAAATTTAGTTTTGACTACAAAGAATTATTATTGGCAAGGCAAACTGAGCACAGTGGATCTAACTGAAAGTTACTGGGATAGCTTCTTTAAAGTCAGTGGGTCAAACTAAAGAGTAAAACACATTATTTGAATGCCTTAATCTTTTAAATGAACCAACTGCTAAATTAACAGTTTAAAGTGGTTAGACTTTAATCACATGAACTTAGAGTGAAAATCTTTTCTTAAATAATTAAAACTAAATGTTCTGTGGAGTTTTTTCCTTTAATGGTAATCTTTCTGTGTAACATGCCAACATCTTTGGCAAAAACTGTATTATTTGCTTTGCCATAAAACTAATCTTTGGATTTGACATGAGAGCAAACCATTTAGAGTACTTTGCAGTTTGTTGTCATTGCAGTTAGACAGATGCCTTCCTCAATTCCTAAGGCAGCCCTACTGAAATGCCAGAACACTCTGTGAGGGTTTTCATAGTCACACTATCAATAGGTGTAATTGCTTACTTATTATGATAAGTCACAGGGCATTTAGCTATTTTATCTTTGGGAGTACTAATTGTTGTTATTGACAGCATAAATGGCTGAGCTACAACGTTAATCTATTGAGCATTAAATCCTTTGAACGTCCAATCCAGGACATTATTTATTTATTTAAATTTTAAGACTAAAAAAATTTTGATAAATATCTTTCAAGTTCCAGGTAAGTTTTGCAGATTGTGTTAAATTAAGGTGGGTTTTAAATCTCTCTGTCAAGTGGGCTCTTTCATCCAAAGGAACTGATCAAGTCTCACGAGCCTCCCGTCTTTGCTTTAATACCGAGCAGGCCTCACAGTTTAGCTTTCGCAACTCTACCAACGCCAATCACACTCACATGAAAGAGGGCAGAAGTCAGCGTTGTATTCCTTGTCTAAACTGTGAACACAGTAGTAACTTTTTTGGTGAATTTTTCTTATCAATATCAATAAACATTCCCCAGTTGTGAAATGTAATAGATTATTTAAAGTAATGCTATCACTGACATGATGAATTCAAACAGAAACCATGTATTGTCTACTGTTAACCACTGTGTAGCCTGCTGCTGAAGAGGTAGAGAGAGGAAGAGGTGACTTCATGCCTACAGCAACTGGTTCATTTTTCATAAGTCAGTGTGGAGAGTATAGTAAAAAAATCAATGTGATACTCTAGATGGCTTTTTCTTTGAAAAGACTCTACAGCTCTGATTGGGTTGTTTTTAGGGGGTTAGGTTAATGCAGGACTCATGAGGAATGGTAATTGGTTGGTTTGGGGACGAGGAGTGAATCAGAGGCACGGCATTGCCAGAGTCATTGAGTAAGAAACTTTTCCCCTCGCACTATTCTAATGTCAAGTGAAGGAATAATTCTGTATTTTGTTATTTAATTTTATTTCCTTGTTTTATACACACTACACCCATCTTAGATATTTCTACATACACAGCTGTTCCTGCAAAAGAGAACAGCTGTACAAAATAAAGTCTTTTACAGTTTTCAAAATTTCTGCTTTCTTGTTGTATTGCAAATGTAGGACCTAGCCTCTTCAGAAGTGTAGCCTTTTCTACAGGTCATTGGAGCACAGGTCCTACACCTTAAGTATGATACATTAAGAGAAAAAATTCTGGACCTTACTAATTTCTAAACCCTGGTTACGGCCCTGTCCATGCTCAGTGTGTTATCTGTCCCTTATTGTTCATACTGTATGTCAGTAGGAAGCTCCAACTTGCCAATAACGCCCTCAACTCTCACTCTGAGTCTCTCTCTCTAAGTCATACAAAGTGGGAATATACTAATCAGCCAGATCATTAAAACCCCTGGCCTAATATTGTAATAAACATAATAAACAGCTCTGTCTCATCAGCACATGGACTAGCATACGGACATTAGTGGTGGTCTGCAGATCGGGCTTGTTCCAGTATGCTTGACTGGATTAAAATCTGGGGAGTTTAATGATCAAAATAACTTCACTGCCATTGGTTTGATGTTTCATGAAATGTGTGCATATATTAGTTGTACAGTGTTGTACTTTGCAGAGTACATGATGCACTGTCCCCATGCAAGCTCTTTCCTTTTAAAACTCCAGTGAAAAGATATTGGAAGTTTACTGTGACATGTTAATCCACTGAGATTTTTGATAAATATTTAAGCACACATTGTTATTTTGTGAAAGAGAGATTAGCCATAACATATAGATGCATAACAAAACTGCAAAAAACCTAAAATTGTCCACAGAACTCTAAATCTCAGTGTGACAAATGACACTCAAAGTTAGTTAGGGGCTAGCAGTATAACTCAGGAGATAGTGAAGGGAGAAATGTGTACGATATAATGCAATATATCAAATATAATATAATACAAGGAAACAAGTAATAAGAAATCACTTACTTTTCCAGTACACTCACCTGTGGATGCAAATTAATTATAACCCCAATTTCAAAAAAGTTGGGATGCTGTGTAAAATGTAAATAAAAACAGAATGCAATGATTTACAAATCTCATAAACCCATATTTTATTCACAATAGAACATATAAAACATATCAAATGTTTAAACTGAAAAATGTACAGAGAAAAACAAAAGTAATTTTGAAAGTGTGTGCAGCAAGCACCTCTCAAAAAGTTGGGACAGGGCCATGTTTACCACTGTGTAGCATCCTCTCTTCTTTTAACAACAGTCTGTAAACATCTGGGAACTGAGGAGACCAGCTGCTGGGCTTTTGGGAGAGGAATGTTGTCCCATTCTGGTCTGCTATTAGATTCTAGCTGCTCAGCAGTCCTGGGTCTTCTTTGTCATATTTGTCATTCCATGATGTGCCAAATGTTTTCAGCTGGTGAAAGATCTGGACTGCAGGCAGGCCAGTTCAGCACCCGGACTTTGTACTACGAAGCCACGCTGTTGTAATAGCTGCAGTATGCGGTTTAGCATTGTGTTGCTGAAATATGTAAGACCTTCCCTGAGAAACGTCATCTGGGTGGGAGAATATGTTGCTCAAAACCGGTATATACCTTTCAGCACTGATGGTGCCTTTCTAGATGTGCAAACCGCCAATTCCATAGGCTCTAATGGACCTCCATACCATCAGAGATGCAGGCTTTTAAACTGAGCGCTGAGAACAAGCCAGATGGTCCCTCTCCTCTTCAGTCCAGAGAACACGGGGTCCATGCTTTCCAAAGAGAATTTCAAATTTTGATTCGTCCGACCACAGAACAGTTTTCCACTTTGCCTCAGTCCATTTTAAATGAGCTTTGGCCCAGAGAAGACAGCTGTGTTTCTGGATCATGTTCACATATGGCTTCTTCTTTACATGATACAGCTTTAACCTGCATTTGTGGATGGCATGGTGAACTGTGTTCGCAGACAGTGATTTCTGGAAGTGTTCTTGAACCCATGCAGTGATTTCCATGATACAATCGTGCCTGTTTTTAATGCAGTGCCACCTGAGGGCCCGAAGATCAGATTTTTGATGATATTATGTACTGTAGATGATGAGATATTCAAAGTCTCACAATTTTATGTTATTTCCACAATTTGCAGATGCAGTTTTTTGCAGATTTGTGAACCTCTACCCATCTTTACTTCTGAGAAACTCTGCTTCTCTAAGATGCTCTTTTTATATCCAATCATGTTATTGACCTGTTGCCAGTTAACCTAATTAGCTGCAAAATGTTCCTCCAGCTGTGTCTTTTTAGCACCACTTTTCCAGCCTTTTGTTGCCCTCTCCCAATTTTTTTGAAACATGTTGCTGCCATCAAATTCAAAATGAGCTAATATTTTTCATGAAATAGTAAAATGCCTCAGTTTAAACATTATATATGTTTTCTATGTTCTATTGTGAATAAGGTATGTGTTTATGAGATCTGCAAATCATTGCATTCTCTTTTTATTTACATTTTACACAGCATCTCAACTTTTTTGGAATTGGCGTCGTATTACAGATTGAATTTTTCAAACTGAAATAAACTAAATTTGAGGGCCATCTAGTAAAAGTGTCACTGTGGGGTGCCTGAGTTGCATTGGAAAGATGTGCAGCAGCTTGTTAGTATCAAAGTCATTCTCTTCTGATAATTCAGTGCTTGTTTTATAACTAGGTTTATCCTTGCTGTGGAGTTGAACAAAATATAGAACAAACTAGTACTTCATTATTTGCCAGCAGTAATACAAGCAGGCATATAAAGTCAGACATATAAATGCTAATTACAGATATATATCACCAAGGGGGTCATGCTAACGGACTTGGAGTAAGTTTTATGATCCTAATTACAGCCTCGTAGCTCTAGGAGGGTAATGTTCCCTAGCGCAGGGAAGCAACAGCAGATGTGTGGTGTTTCTCTGTCATACCTCATGTCTTATAAGACAATCTGCCTGATGGATGTGATTTATCTGTAGCATGGGGGAAAGAACACTTTTCCCCTCTGACATTCACAGCCACCACACTCGTACAAAACATGCACAGCAATGCGTGAGCACTCTGCCGCCTGTTCACAATTCCCAGCTCTGACATTTTGTTTCCGCTGTTTTACATTTTCTGGAGATAATTCTTGTTCTGTTTCCCTCCTTCTTTCCCTCCATCCCAGCGGGGACACCACAAGGTAACAGCATCCATCACCCATCAACCATCACATATCATCTGCTGACTGTCTCAGAACGAAGAATCTTAAAAAAAGTCACAATCATTTCCAAGAATTGGCCTTGAAAGTGTGTGTATGTGTGTGGGAATATCTGCAAAGTATCTGGCCTTTCACACCAAGCAGGGTGTGTTTTATCTACCACATACCCTCCTTAATGCACGCAGTGTATTGCAGCTACACACACACTAACACACACACATAGTCCCTCCTGTCCTTGTCACATATCTGTCAATTGTGTAATTGCTTGACCTCTACATCTGCTTACTTACTTTGCTCTTTTGCTTCATTAGCATGATCAATACAGTCGCATAATGGCTCTTTGCATTAAAGGATGACTCAAAGTATAAAGTCAAAGTGTGTGGTCCGAGAGCACACAAGTGTAAGGAAGAGTGACAAATTATCCCTCCTTAAAATTTTACGATGCTTCCGGTATGATCATCCTTATGTCACAAAATGACAGCTTTTTAGTCTTTTTCAGTCTGACAGGAAGGGAAACAGGACGACTAGACAGTCTTGGCTTGGAGGGTGCTTCCTGTCAGAGAATTATTGCATTTTGTCTGTCTCAGGCAAGCAGCCCAGTTGAGACAACCCCCCCCCTGACAGGAAGGCTGTGGCAGAAAAAGACAAATTCCTACCCCTAGACAAAAGCAGATAAATAACTGGATACTGCTTTCAAAAACTGCATGCAAAGAGGCCTGAGGAGAGCAGAGGAGAGGAGTATAGAACAATAAGCACCAAATTTAAAGTGCATGGAGTGAAGCTAACAGAGCAGAGACACATGAAGGATTAATTGACCCGTTCTGAAAGAAATACACAATCATTATGTGTACAGCAGGCAGACTGTATGAGTAAACGTATAGCTACTAAGCCAACCACAAAGAAGGAACCTGAAAGATGTGAACTGTGACATTATTCAAACTGAAATCACTGTTTTCTGCTTGACCTAACTATTATGCTTTGGGTGATCTGGAGAATTTAATGAAGAAAGCATCTGTTCATAAAAAACAACAACAACAACAACAAAAATCTAATTTACATATGAAAAGTGTTATTTTTAATGTGAAGTAAGCCATTGATCAAAAGTAGTTCCAATTACTTGTATTTACAATAAGGTTACCCAGATTAATTGGGACATGATTTCTGGAAATAGATTTAGCTGTTGAATATTTTAATATATTTTTCAGTGCTATGAGCACAAACAACTAAAATGTCATTCAGCTCAGTTACTAGGGTGGTGGCAGAAATACTGTATCTGCGACAGATCTCAGCAAATTAAACAAAATTATCTGTAAATACCACTAGGCACACTTCCTATCATCTCAGGCTGCACACATGTTTTAATACATATGTAACTTAAAAAAAAAAAATTCCTGCATGTGTATAATACCTATGTTATGTGTGTCTATATCTATATCTAACTCTATCTACATTTTTACCTATGAGATATTTTAACAATAAACAGCAATGATTCCCTGCTATGAAAGTTGTGTTTTTGACTTTAGTGAGCATATTTTGAATGAAGGAAACATAATTGTTTTTGTGTGCCGTGTGCGTACTTGTATGTGTGAGATAGGTTCCCTTTAATGTATGTTTTTAACCGACTGTTGGAAGGCTACAGCAGCATCTCCAGGCCTGGAAAATGGGAGTTACCTAGAGGGATCACCTGCTCTGTAAAAACCCACAACCACACAGTCTTTGTCAGTGGAAGACAAACACAGCAGATCTTATGGTTGGAGAAGAAGGGAAAAGGAAAAGCTGATGAAAGTGTTGACAGAGGGAAAGAGAGAAGGGTGAGATGAAATGACAAAGAGATGCATTGGTACTGTATTCCCAAGTGTGTGATAACGGACTGAAGATTATAATAAGAATTTGACGTATACGTGTTCCCATTTCTACATGAACACCTGCTGAGGGAAACAACATTACAGTGCTATTTAAAAATATTCCATATTTTACATTTAAATTAGCCAGAAAGAACATAGCTTTTTTTTTCATACTGAAGTAGTTTTAATGCTGTCGGTTGCCTCTTGAGATTTAAAAAAAAAACTGTTTTGCTCTTTCTTCTGTTTGATGTGTTGTATTTTAGACCTTCTCACTGCAGGGAATTGACTGACTAAGAATGTATTCTGTCAGCCTCGGCTTGTTCCTGTTATACCAGACTTGTATCATACAGCCTGTTAGCCTTCAGAGGCTCTAAGTACTCAGCTGAGTGAGAAATGAATAGCATTCACCTACTGTCCTATATTAAGGTTCTCATCAAATGCACTTGAGAATGACATTCCCTGATATTCTCAGCAGCAGGCTAAATATAACTATGATTTCTCTTATAATAAGTAATGAGAGAGCAAGCATGAGCGGGATGAGGGATGGTGCTGGAGATGGGATGTGGGGAGTGTTTCGAAGGAAAATAAAGCTGAATATGAAAAGAAGTGAATTTTATTACATCGCTTTAAAGATGCCCTGTTGTTAAGGTGCTCATTATATAGAGCACAAAGAGTTCTTGTTTTCAGGTGCCGTGTTGGAACACAAATCGAAATTAAGTATGACAGTGTAAGCTGAAATACAATATAGAAACAAGACTAAAAGCCTACAGTTATATTAGGAATTCTTTGATGCTGTACCATTATGTGTTTTCAATGTGCTGTAAGTGAGCGCATGACAGCATGATGATAGATGCCATAGATCAAGTCATGTGTGCTCAGTGTTCTCCCTTAGTTGCCTCAGAATAATACAGTAGAAGGCAGTGTTGAACCTGGGGGGTGGAGCCTATCCCAGCTGTTATGGGGACAAGAGGTATGTCACATCCTGGACAGTGACACAGGTTGCTCATATTCACACCTAAGGCCAGTTTAGAATCACCAATTAACCCAACCCCCATCATTATAAAGATCAACTTATTTTCGTAGTGGACCTTTTGTAAGTATTACAAGACAGAAACCATGCTAGGCAAAATAAAGTACACATGTCAACAACCTTCATACCAAATCAACTGACAGAACTGAATTTTTTTTTTTAACATAACATCAACTGAATAAATTTTAGTTAAAATACAAATAATAGAAGTTACGTAGTAAATTCATTTTCTGCAATAACTCCTCATTTTGTTTAACAAAAAAGATTTACATTTTGACTTAAAGGTTCAGCATTTTTATAGACAAGGGTAATTCGTTCCAAAGTTGATGATGATAGAGTATCTAAAAGTTTATTGTCCCTGTGTCTTAACATACAGAGTTACATGAAGAATCACATCCTCGGGTACCGTAACCAGGGGCTAAAATGGGCTGGAACGATCTGGAACAGCGATCCGGGACCTTCATTTAATGGGCAATTAAATCTGATAAGCAGGTTAGTGCATGTTACTGTCGAATGAGTTAATTTTTTAATGTGCTGCATTGTGGCAGTGCTTCCAGTGACAACATGGAAATACTCGCTCAGTAACGGAACACTTATACCATCAACACATCCCTTTTCCCTTCTCGTCTCTGCAATGGCTGATTCAGACTTCTGCAGTGAATATCTGTAGAGCCTATGACGTAACCTACGCAAGTGGCCAACACCTGTGCATGGTGCATTATGTGTTAATTACCTTGTGATCATGTCCCGATGTTTTATATGCCATGCCAACGACGATAGAAACAAATAAAATGCTGGGACTTTTTTCCCTCCTGGGTGCCCACTCTTTGTTGTGGTCAGTTGTTTTTTCGGTGACAAACATTTGTTCCTCAAGTTTTCCCACTTCTTTGTACAGTCCTCAATGTTCCATTCTGATGGCTTCGGCAATCTTCCTCCAGGAATTTGCTGACATCTGTGAGTCCTCATATTGAGGCTATGATTATTATTCCTTATACTGAGGTGATGATTATTATTTACTTACTCATTTATTCAAAAGCTGAAAAAGTAGCTGGAAATGCATAGGAGGAATCAGCAGTGCTGGACAGACCAATCACAATTGCTATGGGCTGCATCGACGTGATGTGTAGTTACATTTCTAGGGAAGTGCACATTGGCTTTAACACAGAAGTATTGTAGTTTTGCAGTAACATGACCGCTAACCACGTGACATTAACTTGTTGGCCATTTTGAACGTGTGACAATCATGTTGATGGTGTAGGATGAAGTAAATAAGGCCTCAGTAATACAAGCCTAGAAACCGGTCCATGACCATCTGGCAACCATCGGTTGTGAGGTAAAAATGAGTATTCCCAGACTGGTTGCAAGTGGTTGCTGAAGGTTGATGTCAGTGGCTGGGAAAATTATTGGTAAAGCGCCAGTCACACAGGTGTAGAGACCAGTCAGTGATCCCCATTTTTCCCTAGCGACCCACCTGTTGCTAGCAAAAAATGTGTATTCCCTAACCAGCTGGCAAAAACCTCTTTGTGATTGTTTTGGTCGCTAGCATATTGCTGCAGTTGCCTGCAGTTTGCATGGAAGTGATGGACTTAGCTACAAACACTGGCCAGCTACTCTCCAAACTGTAGTGAAACTGTGAAAAATGCGACACAAACCAGAGACCTTATGCCTTCAAAGCAAAAGTTATAGCTTTTGAGACATGTTGGCTGCAGCACTGACTCACAATTTGAAGGAGAACCATCTCAATTTTCAGTTTATGTCACATTTTTTCAAGTTTCACTACATTTCACAGAGTAGTTAGCAAGTATTTGCAGACAAACATGAAAAACTACAGGCAACCGTGGAAATATGCTAGCAACCAAAGCAATCACTAAGAGGTTTTTGGTGCAGCACCTTCTTTGCAATGGATTTCATCCAGTGAGAGGCAGCAACCACCAGCTACCACTACCAACCAGTCAGAGAATACATATTTTTCCCTAGCAACTGGTTATTGTATCATGTCCGATATGGCGGAAAAATCTTGAACAACATGCACATGACGTCACGTGAGAAACCTCAATAAATGCTGTGTAATGCCTTCATGGTGCAGACGTAAATAAAGCTGCACTCGTGGTACTACAGAATCTATGTAGTGTTACATAAGAGTAGTGAGCATAAAAAGTTTTTTCAAGTCACAGGTAATTTCAAATGCAACTTTTCAATCAGCTCAAAAAATATCACTAAAGCTACAGCTGCCGTATTTCCCAAGAGGAGAGAGAAAAAAAAACCTTTATGTGCGACACAGAGAGATGGAGAAAGATGTAAGAAAGAAAGGACAGGAGAGGAAAGTGAGAGATTATTTTCAAAGGTAAGGACTGCTCAGCAACTGTTTTATAAATGGGAAATTTAAATTTTACATTAAATGTCCTAATTCATTATTAGAGTTTTTAAATCAGATATTGGAGCTATACATGATGTGTTCCTGAACTATGTTTTTTTTGTGTGTGTGTAACATCTTGCAAAACAAACTGAAGTAAAGTAATTTTGTGTTATTCAAATGTTGCATGAAAATACTAGGCAGTTTGGTACAGTTTAGTACAGGGTAAACCGGTAAGTTTGCAGTACTTTGGTGAGGTTTGCAGTAATACACTATGTTGGTTCACGGTCAATATTAATTTACATCAAAGGCAGCAGACATCAATTTAAATTTAAGGTGATGCTTAGAAGGAGATGAGCAGTGAATACTGGAGGAGCAGCACAGGTTAGCTGATCACAGCCTGTAAAAAAAAGAGCTCATAGATTACAGTGAGCTACAGTAAGTTTACAATAGCTGTAAATTCCTGGCAGTTTTTGTCAAAGGCAACCAACTGCTGACATCCAGCCAATAATTTGCATACATTAATATCACCATATTGGTTACACTATACACCCCCTACTAGAGAAGACCTATGATTAAATTGCACATCCAGACATATATCACTGTCATCCATCTTAGAGAAACCCTGTCAGGGGAGAGCTAGCCTCACTGTGCAGCTTATCGTATTCTCTGGTCCCAGCTTGGTGGAAACTCTCCAATCAAATCAGCTGAAATATCAACGCAAATTAGCATTCATTAAAAATAATTCCATCTGGCATGGCCCCCTGCCTCAAGTTTCCAAACATGACATACTAAACTATTTAGTGGTAGCTCCTTAGTAAAGAACAAGTATAATCGCTCACTATGCGCAAGAGTTAAACTGTGAAATAATTACCCAAGTCAATGGGTGCCACTATCTCTCTGATTGGTTGAGTGCTCAGGCAAAAGCTATTAAGCTTTTCCTTCCGTTTTTTTTTTACAGGATTTCAATTAAAAGCTGTGCAAAATGGTGGGCCTATCTTTAAACGATAGACCCCCAGAAATCCCTTCTCAAGGGAGGACCTATTGTAGTGTCCTCGTCAACACTCCAATTAGAGCTTGCCTATTATCTTTTATGATAAAAAAGGGTATTACCACAAAAGCACCTTATCCTCCTCTCCTAAAATAACTCTTTAGCTTTTCACCCCATAATTTCATTAGCGGAAGATAGTCATTCATCAGTTAGAATGGTAATTTTCATTAATGACGCCCGGTCTCACCGAATATTGAATAAATTGTCCATTCATTTGGATCTCATGCTTTGGTTCAGTAATATCTCATGAATATAATATGAGATATGAATATAAACACAGGAATATTTGAGTGAAAATACAAGAGAGCAAGAGTAAGAAACACAGACAGAAAGAAACACAGAGGAGAGTTAAAGCAATGTACCCTTACACACTTTTCCATATTTCAGTTAATACTCCTTATCAATACAGTGATCACCATGCCATGTTGTTTATGGAGATGTCAAAGACTAACAAATCATTCTTGGTATATTCAGTGTTTCCATGCATACGCTTTGACCTTAATGGCTTTTCTTTTAATACGCTTCCTGAAATGATTGCATAAATTAACTAACACCACTTGTATATGTTTTCTCTTTTACTGAACCTGATTACGAGGACAGCTGTGACTCAAGTATGTTTCCTTAGTGCTGACTTTGAATTGAATAATATCATTTATCACTGTATATCATTTAATCACATTCTGCTGTCACAGACGTTTCAGTGCTCAGACATGTATCGTTTGAGAAATAATAGAAGACATACAACACACACACACACACACACACACACACTTTCACTTTTTTCCACATTTCAGTTTAAATTTCCAAGGTGTAATGTAGAAACAGGTCTCTTTTAGTTTCAATAAGAAAACAAGGAACACTGCAGGCTTGCCTCTGGAAATGCCATGCAGTAATGATAAAACAGAATATAACCATATAAAGCATTTGTTCTGAGGCAGTGAGGAAGTACACTTAATGTCAACCTGATGTCAGTTGTGGTGTTTTCTTTTGTTTTTGCTGTCTATATAATTCAGAAAACTTAGGGTACATTCATAGGAGCATCAAGACAACACAGTTTAAAAGAATATGCTGTCATTTCTCATCTTTTTGTGGAGGCAAGTCAATACAGAGTGCAACATCACAGTGAAAAAAAGCCTAAACTAAACTAAAACTACGTAGACAGAAGATGTCACCACTGCAGCATGCATTGTTGCTGGTGAATAAACTGAAAGAGTTTGGGATTAATGAAAGTTGCCTTTTCACATACAGGAGATATGAACAGATACAACTACACCACACTAAGGGATGATTGTTAGCAGTAGTGACACATTCTGCTTATTTGTTTGTCTCCAGTAATATGCTGCACAACACACTATTCATCAGCTCTTATTTTCCCTGTGGTTAGCAGGTTTGTGTGAATTGATGTGTGGTGTATTTATGGGTGTCCTGCTCAGGCACCAGCTTGGGTGTTTATTGGTCCCTAAGAGCAAAGGTCTCTGCTCATCTGAAGCATCTCACTGTGCTCTCTGTGCTACCCCAGCGTGTGATTTCCTGAAACAGACTCACAGGCATTCTACAGACCAGTTACTCTGCTCACATAAATGATGCCAGCAGGTAATGACAACTTTATCATTTTTGGTTTCACTTGGGATGTCTGTTTTTCACTTTAACATGGTGACAAAATTAAAGAAAAGATCCAGGCGAACTGTTTGAACTTCAAAAACCTGGTAAAATGTGCACACAATTCAATTTTCACACCTGTCACTTAACATACCCCTGTGAGACTAGATGATAATTGAGACAAGCGCTGGCACAGCCCGTGACCCCTGTGACACATCACTAGTCCTACCTCTCATCCATCACCAACACCTTCCCCACCTGTTTCTATGGACTTCATTGTGATGGAAGCAGAAGAGTGAGGGAAGCCAGGAGTGGAAACGGCTTTGAGCTGAAGTTGTGCTAATGGGGAGAGAGTATATTCTCCCACACATCCATTCCCCATGCTGTCAAGGAGCATCATAGTGGAACGCTGACGATGGGAACCTTAGTCCCTCCCCACTCCGACACCTGCTGCTCCTCCATCTGCTGCAGCCAAACAGCCTCCTGCTTCTTCTGTTTATCCCCCCATCTACACATCCATCCATTCTTCTGTATCTCCAAAAAAAGGTGGAATTTGTGGTCTGCAAAGAAGTTATTGTTTGCTCAAGAGTGACAGCTAGTTGCCAGAAAGTATGAAACAAAGCCAATCCTACAAACTTTTAAAGGCTGTACTCCTGGACCAGTGTACCAGAGGAGTGACAGCCTGAATCTAAAAAGCTGGGAGGCACATTGTTCACTCAGGGTAAACAGAGATGCTGATGAGCAGATGATAGCACAACTTCGGCCTCAGGTACATAAAACTCCACAGAATGTCACCTAGCCAGGTATTTGGCAGCTACAACATTTGCATTGCTACTTCCATTTTAAGCAAATGAGGAGAAGGAGACAAAGTCAGCAGAAAGAAGTTTGTGAGTCAGCAAAAGGGATGGGCTCCATAGCTGATAAAAAAAAGATGTATTACAGCAATGATGTCTCTAAGGAAGTGACGAGAAATGCATCCTACAGGGAAGAAAAACAGGATTAGTGTTTTGTAGAAACACATAAAGATATATAAAAAGCAAAGTTCATTACTCTCAAAGGTGTAACGTAAAGTACTGTAAATAACAGTGTACAGAACTGTGCAAAAGTCTTGAGCCACCCCTCATTTCTTTATATTTTGCTTTCTTTTTTATTTTTAAAGTGGTCTTGAGCAATAGTTCTCCAGGCTATCAAAGTAGTTCTTTGGACATTGGCTGCTTTTTCCCTTATTTTCAGGCCTGTTGTACCTGACCATTTTCAGAGGAATGTTTTCATTTTTTGTCTTTTTTCTTAAGCCATTTAGCGCTGACCTATGAATCATTCAAGCATAAAAAAAGGCACCTAACTCAAGGGTGAACCAGTGTTGTGTCTACACAGTACAGACAACTTAGCAAAGAACCAATTTTAAATTGCATCTTAGGCACTTCGCTACTAGCAGCCTGTCACAAAAAACACATAATTTGTTCACATTTCTTTAGTTGAATCTACAAAACTGCCAAAGACAACACAGTTTGAAAGGAATGAAATAGTATTTTTGCACCAACAAGGTGATTCCCAAAGAGCTGTTAGCTAAAAATTTGGCATGTCTTAGCATGGTGTGTAGTGTATCCTTAAAAATTTGAGGAAACTGGACAAACTGGACTGGACAAAAGAACTAGTGGCAGACATATCTACTGTATCTGAAAGTCACGTCCTTAAAAAATAGGGAAAAATCCAGCAAAGACCTGACACAGGACCTGAGAGATGCATCTTGCCCTTCAGTTGATCCATCTACTGTTCCCTGAAGCCTCATCAGAAATGGTCTCAATGGAAGGGTGGCTGTCAAGAAGCCATTCTTAAGGAAGGGAGACAGGGAGAAAAGGCTGAGGTATGTCAAACCACACAAGAACTGGAGTAAAAATCAGTGGCAACAAGTCTTATGGAGTGATGAATCCAAATTTAAAATTTTTGGTTCAAACTGTCATCAATATGTAAGGAGGAGGTCAGGAGAAAGGTACAACAGTGAGTGTCTACAGCCATCTGTAAAACATGCTGGAGGCTCTGTCATGGTTTTGGGCTGCATTTCAGCCAGTGGTGTTGGAGATCTTATCAAAATTAATGGAATTATGTATACAGAAACATCTGATTTTGATCCACCATGCAATACCACCTGGAAAGCGTTTGTTTGGCAAACACACTGCCCAGTGCCCTAAAAGCATACCTGGATAGAAAAACACACAAAGGCTTACTATCAGTCATGGTTTGGCCTCCCCAGAGCCCAGACCTCAACATTACTGAAGCAGTGTGGGATCATCTTAACAGAGAACAGAACAAAAGGCAGCCAACATCCAAAGAAGAGCTTTGAATGTCCTTCAAGAAGCCTGGAGAACTATTCCTGAAGACTACTTAAAGAAATTACAAGAAAGCTTGACTATGAGAGTTCAGGCTGTGTTGAAGAATAAAGGTGGTCATACCAAATATTGACTTTCAAGCTTGTACAAACTCTGCTTTTGCCTTATATACTCTATTTCTATGTATGTTTGCAAGTTTAAATTAATTACTGCACCTATTTCCCATTTTCCTAGCAAATTATAAAGAAATGAGGGGTGGCTCAAGACTTTTGCACAGTACTGTATGTGTGACAGAGTGAGTGTGTGTTAATATGTGTTTATATGTGCCCTAAAAATGACCAAGGTCTTGCCAGAGCCCGTCTAAGGAAGCCCTGTTCACTTCCTATAAATGCCATTGTACTGAAATTGGCTGTAATTCACCTGGAGGTCACAGGTAGTCGCCAATGAAAAAGAATGAATGGAGTTAAATGGCTAAAGCAAATGTTTGCACACGCTTGTAGGCAAAAAAGCACAAATTTTAATCACAGTTTTTGAAAATATAATATCCTTTTAACATCAGAACTTAAATTAAGAAATGCTGTGCTTCATTTCATTATAGAGAAGCTGATTTCACCCATAAAATGTTAGCATTCTACTAACATATGCTAAGGATTTATGTCAATACAAATTACCTTTGTGGGACCCATTTCCAAACAATAATAACTACTAACATCAGGAGTGCATTTAAATGAAAACAGAAACTTACATATATCACAAGTCTGAATCAGCAAGTATATTTTGGTGAGACTGGTGCAAAGCTACAGCTTGACTAATTCCACAACTCAATGAAATAATGTGACATCAGTGAGAATTTTGAAGTTGTTTTACAGTGTTTCTGTGGTGCCTTTTTGTTATCCTCCATTAAATCTGAGATTCAAGAATGTAACACAGTCCAGATGGAAAGAGAAAGAAAGAGAGCATCAAAGAATATCATTACAGTTGATGGGACTGGGGGTGCATGTCTGTGCACTTCCATTACTCTTGTTGTGGGGACATTAATCATTTGTACTTGACTCTACTTCCTTTTTTTGGACAAAAAGCTAGACCCTATAAAGTGAATCTTTTCATTTTATGGTGAATAGGTACTTGAAAATTCTCAAGGAAATGCCCTCTGAAGTGAAGGAAGCACAAATGTGTGTATGTGTGTGTTTCTGACCAGCGCCCTCTTATTCTGTGTCCCATAGAGTTGACTATAATGCACTCATACCGAGTATGATGGGAATAATTTAATTTTACAACCTCCGGTGGTTATTTTTGGACCAAAGCAAATAGCATGAGCACATAATTGGTTACTCATTTTACCTCAGAGCAAGCTTTTATTTTCTCATAAATAATTACAATTGGAACAACACCCTCTTAAATTAAGCAGCTTGCATTTTATGATTGAAAAAGTCCAAATTTATTATTTAAAAAACTCTCACCAAAGAGTGATTAAACATTTATATCTAACCAATGAAAAAAATGTTAACACTGCATGTCAAACCATTTGGGCTGTAATACTACATCATGTTGCGTATGCTTGCTACTAATCTAGTCTAATCATAGTGGAACTGTTAACACAACTGTTTACACTACAGTATTCTCACAGTCCAAAGGAAAGTGTTGAATGTGAAGACAGTGTTGGCAGATGTAAGAAAAACAGACTTTTGAGTTCATGTTTATCCTTTTCTTTCCTTTTGTCTGGTAGAGAAAAAAAACATTTATCTAGTTTGTTGGCATAAGGTTGACTGAGGTCACCTCTCCTGACTGCATCTGTCTTTACGCCTGCTCTGTGGTCTTTGAATGAGGATCAGTTCAGCTGATATTGTTTCCCAAAGGTTTGTCACACTGGTTCATGGATGAAGCTACCTTGGGTTTAACACTGCTGACATGCATACACACCCAAACGTACACACTGGAGAAGTGACAGGCACAGATGCCCTGTGTTTGACCTGGGAGCACTGCCACCATGCAAAGAGTGTCTGACAGCTTCACTGAGCCCCCTTGTATCACGGCTGGATCATTTAGCGACACACATCCAACTTCAAGCACAAGGCACATATACTGTAGTCAGTTTCAGTTCTCACACAAACAAGTCTACAGATACACCCACAGCTCTGTGAGGCAGTACATAGACACAACAGAGATTGAGATATATAATGACAATTCTGTCATGCTCACCTTTGGCAGTTAATGTTCACCATTTTCACTTTATTAGCATGCACTATACAAGAAGTATACTTTATGCAAAGTTAAAACTTTTAGCTGGTTTAAATTTAAGGAATTAAGTTATACCAATTTAGTCGAAAGTTGGTATATACAGCATATAGTGTGTATATGTATACAGTACTTAACAAACATATTAGACCACCACACGATGTAAGGTTTATTCCACAACTGACCTAAATTAACAGTATTGGTAATTACTAAAATCATTTTCTATGTTTCTGTAATGGTTAATCCACCAGTATGCACAAGCTCTTTAATCGAAATGATATTTTTAATGCTAAAATATAATTATTGTTGTTATCCATGAATTTTTAAATTTACTGTTTTACAAGAAAGTAGAAAAAATATTAAAGCACGTTATTATTTTTAGATGAAGATGCCAAATTACAGTTATTTACTTTCATTCCTGAACAGAAAAATTTGTTTTAGTGGTTGAATGTTATACTTGTTAAATTTCTGACTTCTCAGAAAAGTCCAGTGTGCTGCCTCAAATTTGGGTATAAAAACATGAATTCCTCACTCCTGTTCAAAATGGTAAAACCTCAAGAACTCACTGAAAACGAAAGTGTCCGCCTTATGCTGGGTGGTCTTTCTCGTTTATATGACAGGTGGTCTAATCAATTTGTGAAGCATCTATCTATCTATATATATATATACAGTATATATAACAGTTTTCAGTAATGCAGTAATGTAACATATTACTGTACTAAATTCAGTAATCCGATTGCAGTTACAATTATGTTACTTGTGTTACAAAAGTTTTTCAGTTAAAAAAAATCAATGTCTTTTCCTTCCTGGGCACTTGCGCTACAATCAGCTAAGCAGTTCATTTGCAGGGAGGAGGAAAATGGTGGAGTGATCTACAACTTTTGAGGAGTAGAGATATGGACATTACTTTTATTTTCATTGCATTGAAAAGATAAGAGCACAATGGTAAAGTGTAAACTGCATCCCGGACAGAAACAACTGAATTATACTTCTAACACCAGCTCTTTGCAAACATCTGCACAGACAGCATGCTAACAACAAAGCTAGCGAAGGATCCATAGTGATGTTAAAGTTTAGTGAATGCCGACCCTAGCCCAGCAGCCAGAGCTTGATCCTGTAGCCTCCACTTCTACCTGTACATGTTCCTACAGTTGAATCGCAGTGACGAAAGCTTTGAAGACTCTTTGGACTGGTTTTCAACTTCACTTTGTGTTGTCGGTTTTGTGTTCAACTTAAACACTATAAGAAAGACTGTATGTGTGTCTTAATAAGGGATTTGTGTTGGGATGTGGGACTGTAAAAGGTTTATATTTTTAACTAATAATTATGTGACAATGCATTTCACGTATTGTTATGGAGTAACATTAAAATAATGTAACAAGTAGTTAAACAAATTACTTTCTCCGGCAAGTAATTAAATAATGTACTACGTTACTTTTAAGAAAAGTAACAAGTAATGTGTAATACATTACACAACACTGATAGAAAGAGAGAATGTTGTTACTCCTAACCAACTATATACAATACTTCTTCATAGACACAGTTCACTCACCTAGTATACATCAATGTATTTTTGAAGGTTTTGTTGTTTAGTATCAGCCCTGCAATAGACTGGAAACTTGTCCAGGTTCTTCCAGGATCTCCCCCACCCTATGACAGCTGGGATAGGCTCCAGCCTCTCTGTGACCGTGTATTGGATAAGCAGTTAAGAAAATGGATGGATGTTTAGTATCAGTTATGCAAAGCCTCTCGCAACCATTTATAAATTTTATAATTAAGAGATGCTGCTCAATGACATTATAAATTTAGTTTATAATTATAAATAAACCTTTGGTCTTGGGTGATTTGTGATGGGTATAAAAAATATTCTAAAAGAAATTAGTAAGTGGAAATATATTTTTCACACATTTGAATAAGGACAGAAATATATCAGCTTTAAAAAGTTGGAACACTTTATTAATTCTGTTGTCATTCGAAGGTCTACATGTGTTTTTACTTGCCACCTTATTTTGTACCTACCTGGCTCAGCTTTTTGTTTTTTTCACAGTCCAGATGCTCGGCATGATGAGCAGAAATCTAATGAATATGTCGGTTATTGTGGTGCTGATGGCCATGGGGTTCAGATGCAGCAGGTGTGCTGAGAAGCTGAAGCCATGCAGAGCAAATATTTGGTCTCCGTTTCACACATGGATGAGTCAACATAACTAGAGACACCCTCTGGACCTTTTTCAAACATTTCTGGCCTCTGTTTGTGTGTGTTGTTGGTAGAAGTAGGGTGTGGAAGTTGTGTATCAGTATGAAGGACCTATAATAGTTAACCCTTTAAAATGCAGTCTGTAATTTACAGAGCAATATTTGCTGTTCAATATGTACCGTTTCACCTGTTTATGGTTGAAATGACAATAAAAAGCCACTTGACCACTTGTACTATTTTTGTATTTGCTACTGTAGCTTCAGTGGAAAAAATAATTCTGTTTAATTAAATTTTATTTATATAGCACCAAATCACAACAGTCGCCTCAAGGAGCTTTATATTGAAAGGTAAAGACCCTACAATATTAGAGAGAAGACCCCAACAATCAGATGACCCCCTATGAGCAAGCACTTGGCGACAGTGGGAAGGAAAAACTCCCTTTTAACAGGAAGAAACCTCCGGCAGAACCAGGCTCATGGAGGGGCAGCCATCTGCCGTGACCAGTTGGGGGTGAGGGGAAACAGAAGAGAGCAGAGGGAGACAGAGCCACAAAAGACACACGATGGGAGAGAGACAGGGTTTAACTAGTGATTAAATGCAAAAGTGGTGTATAAACACACTCAGTAAACGCTCAGTGCAACATGGGAAGCCCCCAGCAGCCTAGGCCTATTGCAGCTTAACTAAGGGATGGTTCAGCTGTCACCTGATCCAGCCCTAACTATAAGCTTTATCAAAAAGGAAAGTTTTAAGCCTAAACTTTAAAGTAGCGAGGGTGTCTGTCTCCCAAATCCAAACTGGGAGCTGGTTCCACAGAAGAGGATTTCTGGATTTAACTGGTAGCCAATGAAGAGAAGCTAATATGGGAGAAATATGATTTCTCTTTCTAGTCCCTGTCAGTACTCTTGCTGCAGCGTTCTGGATTAACTGAAGGCTTTTCAGGGAGCTTTTAGAACAACCTGATAATAATGAATGAATAGTCCAGCCTAGAAGTAATAAATACATGAAATAGTTTTTCAGCATCACTCAAAGACATAATGTTTCTAATTTTAGAGATATTGTGCAAATGCAAGAAAGCAGTCCTGCATATTTGTTTAATATGCACGTTGATGGGCATATCCTGATCAGAAAGGACTCCATCATTCCTCAAGGTATTACTGGAGGCCAAGGTAATGTCATCCAGAGTAAGTATCTGGTTTAACACCACTTTTCTAAGGTTTTTATGGCCAAATACAATAACCTCAGTTTTATCTGAATTTAGAAGTAGGAAATTAGAGGTCATCCAGGCCTTTATATCTTAAAAACATGCCTGTAGAGTAACTAATTGGTGTGTGTCATCTGGCTTTATGGATAGACAGAGCTGGGTATCATCTGCATAGCAATGAAAATGTATGCTATGCCTTCTAATACTACTGCCTAAGGGAAGCATGTATAATGTAAACAGAATTAGTCCCAGCACAGAACCCTGAGGAACTCCATAATTAGCTTTAGTGTGTGAAGAAGACTCCCCATTTACATGAAGTAATTGGAGTCTGTTAGATAGATATGATTCGAACGCACAGTTCCTTTAATAACCAAGGTATGTTCTAATCTCTGTAGTAAAATATTGTGGTCAGCGATACTGAATACTGCACTGAGGTCTAACAGGACAAGCATAGCGATGAGTCCACTGTCAGAGGCCATAAGAAATAATTATGGCCTCTGACAGTGGAAATAAGACCTTGGGGAACAAAGGAGTAACAACTGGCCACTTCACAGGAAGGCAGAAATAATTTAAAAGAGATGAAAAGTTAAACTATTACAACTTGAATAGCTTGTTCTTGCTATTAATGACTTAAATTGGCACACATTATATTACGGACTGTATGTCTGTAATTATTAAAGTCCTCCAGGACATGCCTGTGCATGCCTACAAAGTGGATCTCGAAAATGAAAAATATGAATATACAGCACTTAACAAATTTATTAGACCACCTGTCATAAAAACAAGACCATCCAGCATAACGAAGTGCTTTAATATCATCTGTTTCCTTTCTCTGAGAAGTCAGAAATTAATCAAGCATAACAGTCAACTGCTGAAACAAAATTTTCTGTTCAGGAATGCAAGTAAATAACTGTAATTTGGCATCTTCATATTTTTTTCAGCTTTTTTTGCTTCGAAAATTCATGGATAACAACAATAATTTCAGCATTAAAAATTTCATTTTGATTAAAGATCTTGTGCATACTGGTGGGTTAACCATTATAGAAACATAAAAAATTATTTGAGTAATTACCAGTACTGTTAATTTAAGGGCAGCTGTGGCATAAATCTTACATTGGGTGGTGGTCTAATAAATTTGTTAAGCACTGTATTTAACAAAATTATTTTCTCAGTTATAATTAGAGTGCCATCTTGAAACTCCACAACTTTGTTCTATTTGAAATATCTACTAATATTTTTGTTTTTGCGGTACAACTTGTCATATTTACTGAATCATGCATGAAAATTGAATGAGAAAATTTTTTTTTTTTCATTTTTGTGACTGGTAAATTTCATATTCAGAAGTATTTTGCATGTCTGATTTGGGATTACTGCGATATGCATCAAACGTGATTCAGAAAATATGACTGACTTCTGCATTATCCGTTTTTTCTTAAAGTGTGCTCAAATATGGGACTTTACATGACGGCTTTGTTATTTTTGTTTCATATATTAACTAGCCAATACTCAGACATTTTTTGATGTATGTGTCAAAAAATGTCAAATTACAGATCCTGATTCATTTTTATGGTAAGAAAGGCCGACTTTTACCTTGAACAGTTTTTGAGATATTCATATTCAGACATTGCCTCAGATTTCAAAGTGCGAAAAAACATGCCGGAAGTCGGTTGGACAGACCATTTTTCAAAAAATATACAGTATATTCAGGTTCAGAAAGTATTCAGACCCCCTTCACTTTTTTCAGTTTTGTTATGTTGCAGCTTGATGCTACAATCATTTAAATTAATTTTTTTCTTATTAATCTACACTCAATACCCCATAATGACAAATTGAAAACAGAATTTTAGGATTTTGTGAATGTATTAAAAAGAAAATACTGAAATATCCTATTTACATAAGTATTCAGATCCTTTACTTAGTACTTAGTTGAAGCACCTTTCATAGCAATTACAGCCTCGAGTCTTTTTGGGTATGATGCAACAAGCTTTGCACGCCTGAATTGGGGGATTTTCTGCCATTCTTCTTTGCAAATCCTCTCAAAGTCAGTCAGGTTGGATGGAGACTGTGGGTGGACAGCCATTTTCAGGTCCTACAGAGATGTTCAATAGAGATGTTCAGGTTTTGGCTGGGCCACTCTAGGACATTCACAGAGTTGTCCCTAAAACACTCATGTGTTGTCTTCGCTGTGTGCTTAGTGTCATTGTCATGTTGGAAGGTTAACCTTCAGCCCAGTCTGAGGTCCTGAGCTCTGTGGAACAGGTTTTCATTGAATATATTGTTGTACTTTGTACATTCAGCTTTCCCTCAACCCTGACCAGTCTCCCAGTCCCTGCTGCTGAAAAACACCCCCACAGCATGATGCTGCCACCACCATGCTTCACTGTTGGGATGGTATTGGGTAGGTGATGAGCGGTGCCTGGTTTCCTCCTCTGTGCAGAAGCTTCCAGCCTTGGGGAACTCAGAGAGACTTTTGTTGGAGAGAAACCTGTGGAAAACCTGTGGAAAGAAACCTGTGGACTTACCTGCCTGCCTGCCTGTTGGTCTTATCTCAAACATTCAAAATTGACCAGTCCTTTCTGTTTACAATCCTGCCTGTACAAAACCTGTTGAATTTTTCATCTGTGTCCTGCATTTGAGTCCACTCTTGAGTCAGAGCCATGACAGGTGGAGGACTGCAGTGGTGGTTGTTCGTCTGGAACTTACTCCCATCTCCACACATGATCTCTGGAGCTCAGTCAGAGTGACCATTGAAGCCTTCTATAGAGAGGTGTGTGTCTTTTCAAATCATATCCAATCAATTTAGTTTACCACAGGTGGACTCCAGTCAAGGTGTAGAAACATTTCAGCAATGATCAAGAGAAATGGGAGGCATCATTATATGTATCCAAACTTTGGACCATAAAATCCTTAGGCAAATCAGAGATGGGTGAGCAGAAAATGTTCTAAAAATTTGATTATTTGAGATGGAATGACCCATGACCCATTACTGTAGCATAGAAATACTCCACAAGCCATATTTAACCATAGATTCATAACCACAATGCAAAAAGTAAAAAATAGAGCAGGGGTAGATGTTGTTTATATGCTAAAAATGGGTAATTTGCTAGGTGGTTGCTAGGCATTTATAATTTAACTTTTGTGGATATAAATATGATGTTACTGTCAGGAAAGTAAAACAGTAGGATGCTTTCACAAGGTGTTATAGGTGCATACATGCTAAAAACAGGTCATTTTAGCCATTTCTAAGCAGTTGCTAAGCAACATGAAGACATCATAATATCTGGTATAGATAAGAACCTTCAGAGGCCTAAGGTGTGCCCGTGTGCTAAGTTTGGTCACTCAGCCCCTGAACATGTAGGAGAAGTTTGCAGACAAATAAACAAACACAGATAGAGCTTTTGTGTATTATAGTAAGATACACATGACTTTGGACTATGGGAGGAAGCCAGAGGGAAAGGCCCCAGCAGTGGTTTGAACCGGGAACCATGCTGGGAGGCAACAATGCTAACCACTTCACCAATATGGTGCCCCCATTGTGCTATACATTGTGCTGTACATCTCAGTCTCTGAGTGACTTTCCTATACCTGTTTTTAAAATCTGCCATCAGGCTCCAACAGCTACAGATTATATTCCAAAAGAATTCAAGTAAGTAGGAAACAGTTAAGCTCTGCAGTATGACAAGTAAGGCCTCGCATCTGTCTGGAAACAAGGCAAATTCAGTGTTAATGAGATGCTGACATGTGACTACGTGAGTCTGAGTGTGTTTGTACATATCAGTGTGTAGTTAATAGTTGCAGGTTGGCATATGACATATGTCTCTGTCTTCATTACAACAACATCAGGCCCATCACCATCCAGCACAATGGCTGCATTTAGCCTGGCAATCTGCTGAGAGCTGCTCTGTAATAACACGGGTCAGGATCTGAGAATAAGCAAACGGTCACGCTGCCATCGCCCTCGTATATGATGAAAGGCTCTGTCAACAATCCCCTTTGCTGTTGTGTTAATCTGAGCTTGCTAATTCAACCTTCTTCATCCCCGGTTCTACGCAATTTCTTCTAGCTGTTCTCCGGGCTCTCCCTCTCTATTCTTCATCTCCCTGCTGCAATGTACTCTCAACTCTTTTTCCTGATCTGCTGTGCCTAATCGTTCTTTTATTGAGCAGTCTTCTCCTACACACTTTCCCATCCTCTTCTCTATCCCTTCTTATGTGTTTCCTTTTTCATTGTATTTTTTTTTTAAATAAAGTTTGCTTCACTGTGTAACATAAAAAAATATATAAATAAACTTAGCACAAAAAGTAAGGAAATTTGTGTTTGGTCGATTATTTCTTTGTTGTAACCATGCTTCTTGGCAATAAAAATTATACAGCTGGAAAGCCTGTTTATTTCCCTTTAAATGGTGCCACATTTATAAGGAAAATGCCTTTGTGGGTTGATTAGCAGCACCTGTGAGCATGGACTGCCAATATCCTACCATTAATTAATGCTTCAATCTTAAATATACTCAATGTATCTTTATTAACGGGCTACGTACCACAGGCCTTTAAGATGGCAGTAATTAAACCATTACTTAAAAAGCCTTCACTTGACCCAGCTGTCTTAGCTAACTACAGGCCGATCTCTAACCTTCCTTTTATTTCTAAAATTCTTGAAAGAGTAGTTGCAAAACAGCTGACTGATCGTCTGCAGAGGAATGGTTTATTTGAAGAGTTTCAGTCAGGCTTCAGAATTCATCACAGCACAGAAACAGCTCTAGTGAAGGTTACTAATGACCTTCTTATGGCCTCTGACAGTGGACTCCTCTCTGTGCTTGTCCTAGACCTCAGTGCAGCATTCGATACCGTTGACCACAATATTTTACTGTAGAGATTAGAACATACCTTGGGTATCAAAGGAATTGTTTTACAGGGGTTTAGATCATATTTATTGAATAGACTCCAATTTGTTCATGTAAATGGGGAGTCTTCTTCACACTCTAAAGTTAAT